>JAJIBD010007792.1:0-70347 GCA_021461705.1 Cryptotis parvus | reverse complement strand
AAATGAGGTCATGAATAAGAAAGTACAAAGATGTCCATGATTACCTGGAGAGTAAAATTAGACAGAGGGAAAAGAACAGATATAGAATGACTGCATTCATTTGTGGGATATTAAAAAAGTAGTATGATCCAAGGCCAGGAACAACATGGACCAGGAGGAATTGTCAGCTGTTGGAATCTACCGTAAAGTACATGGGAGACAGAGGTTAGGGTGAGATAGAGAAGGAACCACTGCCCTAAATAATTGTTGGAAATGGTAACGCCAGCCTCGAACTGAGCATTGAATATAGGCAAAAGAGCATTCATGATAACCCCTAAATATATGTATTGCAAGTCACAATGTGTAAGAGAAAGGGGGGGGGGAGAGAGAGAAAGAGACAGAGAGATAGATAGATAGATAGATAGATAGATAGATAGATAGATAGATAGATAGATAGATAGATAGATAGATAGATAGAGAGAGAGAGAGAGAGAGAGAGAGAGAGAGAGAGAGGCACAGGCAAAGTGCCTGCCTTAAAGACAGGCTGGGAGAGTGGGGAGGGAATCAGGGGACATTGGTGGTGGGAAATGGGCAATGGTGGAGGGATGGATGCTGGAACACTGTAGGACTGAAATCCAATCATGAACAGTTTTGTAATTATATATCTTACAGTGGTATAATTTTTTAAAAAGTCCACAACTACAGATGGAAGGTTACAGATTTTGTAAGGTACTGGAATTAGGCCAAGGCAATTTACCTCTCTGAACCTGGTTTTCTATCTGAAAAATTAAGACTGAATTAAATGCCTGTGTCTCTACTAGTTCTAATTGGCATGATTCTGAATAGTTTCAGTTTTTGAGACTCGGTTCTTCCCAAAGCAGCAAGCTGTCATTGTCTAATGTTAGCATGTTAAGAGTCCTTCTGCAAACTTGATACAGTGCTTCCTTTTCAACAAGTGAGGACTTATTTTTTTTTGCCAGAAGGCAGCTACCAGTTTTCCACTTCCCATTTTTTTAATATTTTATTATACCACTGTGAGATACACAATTACAAAGATGTTCGTAAGATGTTGATATTTGGGTTTCGGTCATGCAGTGTTCCAGCACCCATCCCTCCACCAGTGCCCATTTTCCACCACCAATGTCCCCATTCCCTCCCCCTCCCTAGCTGCCTCTATGGCAGGTTCTTTATTTCTTTCTCTTTCTCTCTGTCTCTTTCTCTTTTCCTTCCATTCCACATTTCCACTTCCCATTAGATCTGACAAAGAACCACTGTCTTTTTAAAGACAATTGCTGAGGTCTACTTTAATTCTGAATTGTCAAAGTATTCAAATACCATTTTCTCTTAGAGGAATTATTTTTTAAAACTTGGGGAAAAGGTATACATTAACATAAACACACTAAGGAGGTGGTTTAGAGGTTATATAAGCAGAAATAACAATAACAAAGATCTGGAGAATAATAAGTATTCTCTACTGAAAACATAAGTCCCTAAAAGCATCAGAGAGAGATTATTTTCTTAAAATCACGAGCCAAATGGGGTCATGAATAAGAAAACACAAAGATGTTCACAATTACATGGAGAGTATCATGCTGAGTAAAATTAGACAGAGGGAAAAGAATAGCTATAGAATGACTACATTCATTTGTGGGATATGAAAAAAAAAAGTAGTATGAGACCATTATCCAAGGCCATGCAAAACATGGATCAGGAGGTCTTGTCAGTGGGTGGAATCTACCACAAATGTGTGGGAGTCAGAGGTTAGGTAAGACAGAGAAGGGAATAATGTGCTAACAATTATTGGAAATGATAATACCAACCTAGAACTGAGCATTGAATGTAGGCAAAGGGATATACATGACAACCTCTAAATGCACGTATTGCAAGTCGCAATGTATAAGAGAAGGAGGAGAGAGAGAGAGAGAGAGAGAGAGAGAGAGAGAGAGAAAGAGAGAGAAAGAAGAGTCAATGTGCCTGCCATAGAGACAGGCCAGGGAAGGGGGGAGCGAATCAAGGAACATTGGTGGGGTGGGAAATGGGCACTGGTGGAGGGATGAGTGCTGGAACATGAGTGCATGAAAACCCGAACATGAACATGAACATCTTTTGAATTGTATAGCTCACGGTGGTATAATTAAAAAAAGAGCATCAAATAAAATTTTAATTAACTACAAAAAACCCCACCCAAATTGAAAAGATAGAAAAAGTCCATCTTTTTCTAACACAGAAAATTTCAAACTATAGCTAGAATCTACAAGACGTCAAATAGACATGTATTGATTCTGCTACATGGGAGATTTTTATTATTTTACTGTAGTTATGTTTCTCAACGAGGGGCAATATGGCCTCCCATTTGCCCCCAAGATATTACTAGGGGTCATAAGGAAAACTGTTTAAATGGGGAGCCAGGGCCTGAGATTAAGAAACAAACTGATAGGACTAGAAATTAGACAAAGGAAGCAAGGTTGGAAGGGGGTCACAGTTTAAGAAAACGCAAGAAACACTGGTTTAGGTAGTACGGTCATAACCGTTAAGTAGCAGATTCTGATATAAAAAGTCACTGCACCTTCACCATCCCCACAGAGCCCAAGTCCCTCCAGACCACTGTCTTTACCTCCCTTTCACTTGGCCTCTTCCTTCCCCCACCTCTCCCACCACCTCTTGGTAATTTCAGTTTTCAATCAAAGGACAATAGCTTCACCTCATTCAATACTGTCTATTCCTTTGGGGTTTTTTTTCTATTTATACCACAAATGAGTGAGATTTTCTGATATTTGAACTTCTCCCACTGACTTAGTCCAATTATGATGATGTCGTCTGGTTCCGTTCATATTGCAGCAAACTTCAGGATTTCATCTTTTCTTAGATCTGCATAGCATTCCATTTTATGTAGGACACCACTACTACTTTTTCCAATCATCTGTTGGGGAGTATTTGGGTTGTTTCCATAACCTGGCTATTACACTTAGTGCTGCAATGAATATAAGTGTACATAGTTTTTATAAATTAATGTTCCTATGTTCTTGGGAGAGATAACAGTTTTTCAGTAAGCCTCCAAACTGTTTCCTATAGAGGCTGAATGAGACAATATTCGAACAGTGAAAGAGGGTTCCATGTGCGAATAAATGTCGAAAGGGCTAATACCAACCTAGAACTAAGCATTGAATACAGGCAGAAAAATGCACTTGATGGCCTCTAAGTGTATGTATTGCAACCCACAATGTGTAAGAGAGGGAAGAGAGAGAGAGGAGAAAGAGAGAAAAGAGATAAAGAACCTGCAATAGAGGCAGGCTATAGGAGGGGGAGGGAATTGGGGACATTAGTGGTGGGAAATGGGCACTGGTGGAGGGAGGGGTGCTGAAACATGAACAACATTGTAATTGTATATCTCATGGTGGCATAATAAAATATTAATTAAAAAAATAGAAAAGAAAGAGGGTTCCATTTCTAACATATTCCTACTCAGACTATTTCCAATCTTTCTGAACAATGCCATTCTCACTGTTGTGAGGCAATATCTCATTGGTATTTTTTGACTTTCATTTTCTTAAAAATAAGTGACAATAAACACTTTCTCATGAACCTCATGAGCTTGTATGTATTCTTTGGGAAGATATCTATTATTCTCTTTCTATATTTTTGATAGGGCTATTGGTTTATTATTGCTACTAAGCTTTATGTGTGCTTGATATATCATGGATATTAGGTTGATATGTCCTGGATTTGGAGTATGGCAAGCACTTTCTCCATTCAGTACAGTGTCTTTTTTTTAAATTTTAGTCCAGGTTTCTTTGGCCAAAAAAAAAAAATATATTTTTAGTTTGACATAATCTCATTTGTTTTTGTTATTTTTTGCCAATGGAATCCAATCATTTAAAACACCTCTGCAGTCCATATCTGAATATAATGATATAGTCTCTGACCTTAACAAAACCTTCAAGGAGAAAAGACAATACATTTCAGGGCCGGAGCGATAGTCCAGCAGGTAGGGGCGTTTGCCTTGCACGCGGCGGGCCTCTGCTGGCCCGGTTTGATATCCGGCATCCTTATGGTCCCCGAGCACTGCCAGGAGTAATTCCTGAGTGCAGAGTCAGGAGAAACCCCTGAGCATTGCCTGGTGTGACCCAGGAAAGCAAAAAAAAAAAAAAAGACAATACATTTCAAAAACCACAAGCCAATTCAACAAAATGGTCAGGAGGTACCTTCTTTTTCTAAACACAGAAATCTCTCCTCAAGTGAAGCAATCCAAGATTCTACAACTTGTGCTTGTATGGCAAGAAGAGGAAGTAACTGAGAGTGGCCTACAGATACCAGAACGCTGATTAGAGGGGAAGTCAGGACCAGATTTCAGCTCTGGTCCTGGCGCTTTCTAAATGAACTGTAACAGGTAGGAGGAGAATCCTCTGCTGGATCCCTTTTAAACTGTCTGGGATGTGGAAAACAGACCAGGCAAACTAGCGTGGTATAGCTCAGATGATCCCCTGCTAATATCATATCAAAAGCCATCAATTTAAAAAGAATGTGCACTCATTCAATATTTCATATTTTGTAGATACTTTTAAAACATAAAGAATCAACAGTGCATTAAGAACTGGTTCTATAATAATTAAGGGAAAATCTGTGTGTCCAAGTGCTGTCATCTGTGTATTTATATTCCCTAAAAAATCATATGTAGGACAGAGGCCATGGTTTAAGAAGTAGAGCACATACCTAGTATGTGCAAAGTCCTGGGCATCTGAATATTGCCTGATGTGACACCTATTAAAAAGTCACAGGTGGACAGGGCTATAGAGATGGTACAGTGAGTAGGGTGCTTGCTTTGCAGTAGTCCAACCTAGGTTTGATCCTCGGCATCCCATACAGTTCCCTGAGCACCTCCAGGAGTGATTCCTGAGTGCAGAGACATGAGCAACCCCTGATCATTGCTGGGTATGACCCCCCCAAAAAATAAAATAGTAGGTGAAAAGAAAACTAATGATCACTGTGATCTTATTAAGAGGCAAGGGCTTCACACATTATTAGATCATAAAGATAAAACCCTCATGAGTAGTATTAGAGCTATTATAAATGAGGTTTAAAAAAATCCCTTTTTTTTCATTCTTATGACGCTAACATGAGAAATAGTCAGGACTGAATATGCCTTCATCTGACTACACTGAGATGTTGATTTTCACTTCCTCCAGAATTATGAGAAATAACCATGTGCATTTATAAGCTACCCAGTCTGTGGCATTTTGAGATAGCAGCCCAATTGGACAAAGACCTCTCCTTATCTATGGATGACAGACAGTAAACAAACACAATTAAGACTTAAGAGGAAAATGAAAGTGCACACAGGAGAGACAGCCAAATGATGGGTGGTGAGGAAGAAATAATTTTAATCAAAAGGTTCAAGGACAGTGTACTGAAAGAAGTGTCATTTGTAAAGGAACACCCAAGTAATAGAGACAACATCAATTAAGCATTAGGACCTTAGGGCAACAGTATCTCCTGTGTTGTCATGAAATGGTGGCCATGTATAAACATGCCAAACATTCGGGGACATTACTTATTTCACTAGAACATTATTCTTCTTTACTGCTGGGCACCAAACCCAGGGCCTCATACATACAAGTCATAAACTCTACCACCTAACTCCATTCGAAGTCCAGATATTCCAGATTTTAAATCAAGGGAGAAGTATTCAGCTGACAGCTAGTGGCTGATGCCACAACTAATTGTAAAATCTCTTGACTATCATCTGACACAAGAAACATCCCAATTCATTACTATATTTCTATAAAATATACTCTAAAAACCACACAATGCAGTTTTAAGTACAGGAACTAAATAATATACACTGAACATATCTCTTACTCCAGATCCATTCCATAGAGTTAAGTATCACCCAGAGGTCCCTGCACATCCCTTTTCAAATTATCCACTTACACACACAACCCTTTTCAATTTGTACTCAGTGGAACTAATCAACTATTCTATATCCTGTTTTTAAAATTTAATGATATAACTAAGAGATTCTTCCATGTCAGCACACACGCATTTACACCAGCTATTTCAATGCTAAATATACCCCAGTATTTGTGCTGACACTTCTTTAACCAGCTCACTAGGTGGGCATTGCAGACTGTTTGAAGTTTTATTTTCTTTCATTATATAAAATGAAACAGTAATTTTCATAAATAGAATGATGCAGCATCTAGATAGATTTGCCTTTTATACAAATGTATTTAAAATGGAGGCATTTATAAGTGCATACTTGATCCATAAGTCCCCACACTTATTTAAACTATTTGCTACATATTCTCAAACTGCCAACTAAAAATAATTGCATCCAGCAGTTCGATAGTGCTTTCTTTTGCAACATTTCCAAGATATTAATGTACTTGCAGATCTGACACACAATTAATTTGGTATCTACTCTTCTGATAGGTATATTTTTTTGCTTTTTGGGTCACACCCGATAATGCTTAGGGGTTACTCCTGGCTCTGCACTCAGGAATTACTCCTGGCGGTGCTTTCGGGGACCATATGGGATGCCAGGGATCGAATCCGGGCCAGCACGGGCTGGCCATGTTCAAGGCAAACGCCCTACCCGCTGGTCTATCGCTCAGTCCCCTGATAGGTATATTTTTTAATTGTGAATTAAGTTAGAAACTTGTATGTCTGAAAGCCATTTGCATTTTATTTTCTGAGTTGTCTTCTCTGTGGCATACACACACGGAATATGGATCATTCTCCCCCTCTTTATTTTTTTTGGGAGGATCACAAACAGCAATGCTCAGGGGTTACTCCTGGCTCAGGAATTACTCCTGGCAGTGTGTGGGTGTGTGGCCACTTGGGGGTGGCCGCATGCAAAGGCAAACACTCTACCCACTGTGCGCTTTTGTGAAACACTACAGTGATCATCAATTAAATTTTTCATTCAAACACTGCGGCTTAGATTGTACATGATGCAGTTGTTTCAGCCATTCACTATTCCAACACCAGTCCCACCACCAGCATCATCAATGTCCCCAGTATCCCAATCACCTCCCAATTTTTATAGAACAGCTTCTGAGATATAAATTTTCTCGCTTGTTACAACAAAATGGCAAATGAATTATCAGAAAACATTTACTTGCTTGTTACAACATTTACTTGCTTGTTACAATAAAATGGCAAGTGCATTATCAGAAAACATCACTAAAAGTCAATTTATGATCACCGTAGTGTCTCACAGAAGTGTTGCAAAAGTCATTGAGAGTTTATTGAGCTGGTTGGTTTTGGTTGAACCTTCAGTGATCATAAATTGACTTTTGAAAAACACAACTTTTCTGGTCAGTACTTCTGATCCAATATTTGCAAAAATGCAAAAACTGAGGCTCGAGGGATCAAGTGACTGGTCGCTGAAGTCTAGATTCCATTTGTGTAAAAGATATAATAATATTTACAGTATAGTCCCAGAACCATTTTTTGGAGCTATATAGCATCTCCTTCAGAATGCGGCAAATGAAGAGCTAATCAAATAATATTGATAAAATCATGGAAAAGGAGCAGGACTGTCCTCATCATTCACCGCACAATAGCCTCCAGAGCCATTGGCCTTCAAGAATGTCAGATCCACATGCTGTTCCTTGTGAGGTTTTTCTTCATGCCTTTCCCCCTGTGAACATACTTTGTTCTCTTTCCTCTATGGGCAGACCTTGCCAAGTGACAACACAGAGCAAAGGTCATTGAGGCTTCCCATCATGCTGTTAATTCAAAACTGGACTGAGGTTAATGCAGCAACTATGCTGCATGCTCCCATAAACTTTGAATTTGAGTAAATTAATTAATCTTATTATGATATTTAAAAAAAGGCAGCAAGGGTTAAAGTGACACTAGAGGGGCCGGAGCGATAGTCCAGCGGGTAGGGCATTTGTCTTGCAAGCAAACGACCCAGGCTCGATCCCCAGCATCCCATATGGTCCCCTGAGTACCGCCAGGAGTAATTCCTGAGTGCAGAGCCAGGAGTAACCTCTGAGCATTGCCGGGTGTGACCCAAAAAGCAAAAAAAAAAAAAAAAAACGTGACACTACGTTGGAGGACAGGTTTAGCTATTCTGGGAATTTTGTTGTTTTGCCCACTCCCAGCTTAATCTACTTAAGTCAAGGTTCATTCTAATGAGACTTCTCTTCTATGTAAACACTGCTAGAGGGTGTGGCACTTACAGAAGTCACCTTGATTGAATAACTTCTGACTTATACATCTACTAAGACTTCTATGTTTTCTAGATTGGGCACAGCTCCTCTTTATACCCACTGCACCCAGCGTGGGACAGTTAGAATTTACCAGGAGACTACCACCCTGGCTACGCTGAGACTATAGGAAGACTATAGGAAGGATCATATGAGTTTGCTCTAAGCAGGCGAGTGACCCTTTCAGTACACAAGAACAAGATACTCAGAATCACCCTGGTGCAGATAATAATAAGAAGGACCTTGTGGGTACCATCTAGATTACATGAAGCTCATGAAGTTAAGATGTATTACTTTATATCAGCCCTCTCTCTCTCTCTCTCCAGTGTTTTACATAAGAGATAATCTTAGTCCTTGGCATAACCTTTGTTTATACCTGCAATAAGGTGTGGCACTACACTCTGTTTAGAGTTCTTTGTTGACATGCCCCTCCCGATTGGATTACTTTGGTGTATATAAAGGGGTTGACTTGAGGCCCTTTTGCCTTTTGGGCCTTTTTAGCTTTCGGCTTTTGGCTCCTTGGCCTCGGCTTTTGGCTTTTGGCTTTTTGCTCTTTGGCCTTTTGCTCCTTCTGGGTAGGACTCAGCTCGGGTGAGATCCTCTCTCTCTTTGGTGGGAGACTTAGGCTCTTTTGTATGGTCTAAGTTCGGACCAGAGCTAAAGTCTGTTTATTATATTGGAGTGCTGTGGAAGAGCTTTTGTATTATTAAAAGCCATTTTTGGAACTGCACCGGACTCGTGAGTTTTCATCTGTTCTCCCAGTGTCCTCGGAGGTAGAAGACAACCTCTGTCCTGACACTGTCGGGGACCCTGGCGGCATTCCCCAACAACACTAGAGAAGATAGGGGCTTGCCTTGTCGTGGCTACCCAGGTTAAATCCCGGCACACCATATGGTCCCCTAAACTTCACAGGTGTAAGTTCTGAGCACTGCCAGGTGTGGCCCAGAAAATAACCAAAAGGCTCCAGAAAGTTTCTATCCAAAAATCTGTTAAAATGGTTATAAGAAATTTGTCCTATGACAAATAAATGGTTATAAGAAATTTGAAATTCCTCCCGCATTTCTAAAAATCCTTCTAATTTCTTATATGCAGTCAGAGGAGCATCTTTTGATATAGTATTTGGTTTCATTCCCAGTTTCAAATAGCTCCAGAGGAAAAGTGAAATGAGTAATTGTTATTATTTGCAACAAGACCCTTTTAAAACAATGTCTGAATTTATGATAATGGACTGACTTTGAGGAATTCCCTATGTCGCCTGAAAACTAGTGATGGTTATAAGGGTAACCAACTGGATTAGAGAAGATTGGAACTATGAGTTTTCCTCCTTCAAACTCAGGGAAGAGATATTGGATGTTAATTTAATCATCAATGCCAACCAGGTAACAATCATGCCTCGGTGATTAAAGTCTTAATACACCACCTCCCAAAAGGGAGCTTTCAGGCAAGTGAACATGAAGAGACTGGGAGAGAGAGTACAGAAGCTGAGACCTTCCTATAAAACTTGTCCTATTCATCTCTTGCATTTAACTGCTACTGAGACTTTTTTTAATATACTCTTTTCGAGGTAATATTGTTTGCCAACAGTGAAAAGGCTGTTTTTCATTTGGGTTGCAAAGTTTGGTGGAATTCTGTTTTGTTTTGCCTCTACTCCTTGGTCTGTGCTCAGAGGAAGATAAGAAATTGAGTATGGCGGCTAGGTGAAAGGATGGCGGGGAGTTGTCAAGAGAAAGGAGGATTTTTGAACATGCTCCTGGGGTGGCTCGGGTGAGAGTTCTCAGTGAGTAAACAATCTCTTGCTTCCTCTCTTCCCCAGTTGCCGAGTAAAACCATACACCTCCCTCATCCCTCCCAGTTGCATAGCATTGCTAAGTAAAGAAAGACAAGACAAACTTCACTGCGGACTGAAGGCAGGTATTCTACCAAAGGGGGCAGTAAACTCTTTTCTAACTGGAGTACCACACTGGAAGGTGTACAAGGGTCAATGACTTTCAACCTGTCGTGTCAATCAGGTTATCTGCAACCTAAAGAGCAGTGCAGTAGGGCGGTTGTTAGAGAATTCTGGGCACTGAGGTCTGAAGTTTGCTGTGAAATTCTTTCTCCCTTCCAAGGCTCTGACTTGCTTCCTTTTGTTGGTCCAGCACGTCTTTTTCATCTCTTGATTTCCTTTCCAGTCCAGTTTCAGCAGAGGTTTAATTTGTTTACCTCCAGGTGCTGGGCAGGACCTATTTTTCAGCTGGTCATTCTTTACTAAATAAGGCCCTGAACTTTGTTCATCTTTGCTCTGGAATTTTAGCTGCTCTGTTTGATTTCATTGTGGATTTTATGGTCTACAAACACCCAGGAAACCTTGGGCATGGGTAACCTTTTACTATGCCTAATAAAGTGTGAGATAAAATAGCCAAAGTAAACCATACACATCTTAAAGACAGGATCATGGACCAAAAAAAGAGAACAAGATAGAGAGAGAGACATGAATATTGAAGAGTAAGATAGATCTTATTTTTATACAATTATGAAGAAAACAATAATAACCAAAAGAATCCAACTTTTTTTCTTTTATAACTCTTCTATTAATGACATAAATGGCATAAAAAACCAAAGTAATTTGTCAGTTACTTTTGTTTTAATTGAAAGATTACATGCAGTGGATCACCAAAGTCATGATCTAAGGAAAAAATTTTTGACAGAAATAATAAGTTAATATAAAGATTAAACAAAAAAAAATCTTCAAAGTGAGAAAAAGATTGAAACCAAAGGTAGGAAAAATAAACAATGTAATCCACAAAGAAAACATTTTCATTAATAAAAGAAGATTTCACTAATAAGAGAAGGGATAAAGATTAGAAATGAGATTTCATGAGTTATATTCAGAGAGATGCAAATCAAAAAAACAATGAGATATCATCTCACACTACAGAGACTGGCGCATATCCAAAAGAGCAAGGACAACAAGTGCTGGCGGGTTGCGGGGTAAAGGTGACTCTCATCCATTGTTGAGATGTCCACTGGACATTCCTCCAAAGCCTGGAAGTTGAGCTCCCATTTGACCCAGCCATACCACTCCTGGGAATATAGCCTGGGAAGCCAAAAACACACAGCAAAAATACCATCTGCACTTTCATTTTCATAACAGCACTATTCACAATAGCCAGAATCTGGAAACAACCAGAGTGCCCGAGAACTGATGATTGGATAAAGAAACTTTGGTACATCTACACAATGGACTACTACGCGTCTGTTAGGGAAAATAAAGTTATGAAATTTGCCTATAAATGGATGAACATGGAGAGAATCATACAGAGTGAAATTAGCCAGAGGGAAAAATATAGATATAGAATGACTGATTTGTGGGAGATAAAAAAAAATAGCATGATACTAATATCCAAGGTCAGACAAAACATGGATCAGGAGATCTGTCAGTGGGTAGAACCTACTGCAAATGTGTGGGAGTCAGAGGTTTGGCAATACAGAGAAAGGAACAGTATACTAATAATTATTGTAAATGATAATAAAAGTGTAGAACTGAGCATTGAAAGAAGGCAAAAAGATATACATGATAACCTCTAACTGTATGTATTGCAAGCCACAGTGTGTAAAAGAAGGATGAGAGAAAGAGAGAGGGGGAGAAAGAGGAAAGAGAGAGAGAGAGAGAGAGAGAGAGAGAGAGAGAGAGAGAAAGTGAAAATTGCCTCCTGCCATAGATGCAGGCTGGGGGAAGGGGGAAATCAGGGGGCATTGGTGGTGGGAAATGGGGACTGGTGGAGGGATGGGTGCTGGAACACTGTATGACTTAAATGCAAATATGGATACTTTTGTAACTCTAAATCTCACCGAGGTGTAATAAAAAATTGAAAAATAAACCCAGAAAGGTGCATACATGATGGGACAACTGATGGGTGCTGGAAAACTGTGTGACTGAAAACCAAACATGAACATCTTTGTAACTGCATATCTCAAAGTGGCATAATAAATTATTTTAAAAATCAAGGAAAAATGCCATATGATTTTAAAATTCACAATCTTATATAGCTTTTTGTAGAAAAAAACGTTAAAATGTATCACAGATCTCTATTAAAGGATTTAATCTGTTGAGTGAACAGAACTGAAATTATGAGACCACATTATAAGAAATAAACTAAAAATAGTGACTGTCAAGGAGGCAGTTTGGAGAGAAATTGGGGGGAGGGAAGGAAGTTGACACAGGGATTGGTGTTGGAATACTGTATAGCTGAAATTCAACTATGAATATCTTTGCAAATATGATGTGCTAATTAAAAATTTAAAGAAAAGGAAAAAATAAAAATAAATTAATTTTAAGTAATTTACATCATTTTTATCATGAAATTGGTGTTACAAAAAACTTTTAAGTAATTTACATCAATTTATATCTTTACACCATTTACGACCAGAGACCAGATACCCAGGGCAGAGCTGCTCCCAGCTCTCCCTGTCCTCGGCTGATCATGAGACATGTGGGAGGGAAGGCAGGTTCTGGCCCTGGCCTGCCATTCCAATAGAATCTTGGAAGAAGCCAGAGAAACCCCTGCACCATGATGGCAGTCTTTTTCAACATCTGGGCTTCCCCAGGTCAGAGCTCAGAAAAGCCGATCTGGTTTCAAGCCCCACTTGTCAAAGCTCCACCCTATAAGAAGCCTATTTCAAGCCTAGGTATGCTTAAACCAGAGACATAGACACCCGGCCAGAGCTGCTATCAGCTCTCCCCATTGCACGTGGCGCGAGTGAAGCAGTTCATCAGTAAAGGAATAAACTGAGAGTCTACCTACTACCGAGGTATGCCACCTGCATGGCAGAGCCTGGCAAGCTACCCATGTCATATTCAATATGCCAAAAATGGTAATAATATACTTCATTCCCATGACCTGAACGAATAGTTTGAGGCTCTTCTTGTTCCTGGAGCAAGCAGAAGCCCTTGGGCTACCTAGCACTATGCCAAAAATGGTAATAATAATATACTTATTCCCATGACCTGAATGAATAGTTTGAGGGGCTCTTCTTGTTCCTGGAGCAAGCAGAAGCCCTTGGGCTACACTAGCACACAAAAGGGATGAATGGAGACATTACTGGTGCCCGCTTGAGCAAGCTGATGAACATCGGGAAGACAAGTGATTTCACATCATTTTTAATATATACATGACTACATAAAACTATTTCAACTTCATAGTCAATAAATATGGAATAAAGCTGAAAGGTCATTCAAGAATTCTGATAATTCCATCTTTGGATTGGTGAATTTATCAGAGTTGGAGAGCCAGTACAGTGGGTAGGGTGCTTGCCTTGCACGCTGCTGACCCACATTCAATCTCTATCGCCCCAACTGTTGGCCCAAGTCCACCAGAAGTGATCCCTGAGAGCAGAGACAGGAGTAAGCACTGAGCACAGTCAGATGTGACCCCCCAAAGAAAATAAAGATTAACAAGTTTATCTAGATACACAGATATACACACTCATAGTACTATACAGAGGCATTTTGTTAATAGACTGACATGAAGCTGAAATGTCATTATAAGTATATAGGGGATTCCATATAAGTAAGTTCTATTTTGGACCTGTCTCCTAGAAGGGGATAATTAAAGATTCTTCACCCACAAAATTATCCAACAACATAGAAATCAAGTGAAGTACCACAGTGAGACTCATAAAAAAAATTCTAAATTTAAAGAGGAAATAGAAGGATGTTTTCATTTGCACATTTTCAATTATGCATTTCTACCAAGAGAGACAACTAAATATAGCCTGGTCAGTGGTAGAATACAAAACCTTAATCTAGTGTGCAACCAAAAAGGTTAATGTTAGAAACAGTCATCACTCCCAAAACATTGCAAAACAGCTATAGTTTAGAAACACTATAACAGTAGCAAGATCTATACAGACAATTAACAAAGGTTTTTTGCTGGTAAACACCCCAAAGGAAAACAAAAGGTACCATCAATTCCAATTTTCACTTTTATACTTAAGATTATAAGTCCTAAGATTATAAGGATGATAATGCTATTCGGGTCTCCCAAAGAGGAATCAAAAGAGCTATGCTTGGAATATCATGCCTCACTCAAGTGAGAAAAGGAATCTGGAGTTCCGACCTCTGTTGACGTTCCAGAATCAGGGACACTGTGTCATTTGCCAAGGCATTGAAAATCAGATGGGCTGGACATGTAATGTGATTTGGAGATCACTGCTGGACTAGAGCCGTTACTGACTGTATCCCACGGGACATCAAAAGATCACGTAGCCGCCTACCTACAAGATGGTCAGACTTCTTCGTCAAGACCCTGAAGGAACGGTTTATGGCTCTTAGTATTCCTGAAGCAAGCAGATGCCATTGAGCTACACTGGCACATGATAGGATCAAATGGAAACGTTACTGGTGCCCGCTTGAGCAAATCGATGAATAATGGGATTTCAAGTGATCAAGTGATCAAGACTTAAGATTATGCATCAATTTCGAGGCTAAAAGAAAGAAAAACTGCTAACTTTCTGTTACTCATCTGGGTGGACTCCATCTCAAAGTCCCAGACCCTGGGACTATTTCAAGTTCATGTTAATACCAAAGCTCAATAATCAACAACAGATTTAGAAACTTACGGTTAACTTGTCAATAAAGTTTGTGAGTAAGGATTCAGTGAATGGTGTGTTTTTCTACTAAATAGTCAGCATTGCTACACTAGCAGAAGTATACAAAGTAATAAATGAATGCTAATGTAAGTGAGTTTCATGGAAAAGATAAAATATTTAGGCCATCCCTATGGTAGTGCAGTATCTTCCTGTTTCTTTTTTTAAAAAAATTATTATTCCACTATGCATACACAATTATGCAATGGAATACTATGCAGCTGTCAGAAAGGATCTTCCTCTTTCTTAGAGATGCCCACCAACCCTGTTCTAGATTTGAGTTTCCAATTATCATATTATGTATGTGGCAGTTCATCTACTGTCCCCAAGAGGTCACTAACCATCACTGCTCAAGATTTTACTTAGTTGGCATCCATCCTGGGATAATACCTAATTATTTCAAGGTACAGGGATCATTCATCTAGCTGTTCAACTTCTCAATTTCTTGACTACATCTGAGGCAAAAATACTGGTCTTCTCTCCTGAGAATATGCTCTACTCTGCAAGTCATTCCCCTTGTACCCAGTAAATTCTGTATGATCTATAGCTCTCACTTGAAAGTATCTCACTAACCTCTAACTTCCCCATGTGCACCATTTGGACAACAGTGTCCAACAATTCTTCAACTTGTCCCCCAACCTCTAAAGTGTTTCCCTTTGACTTAAGTTGCCAAGTTTATCATGTAAATTATTTCCTACAGACTGTCAAATATTTTGGACAGTTCTTGTTCATGGCCCTTCCTGAAAACAGTCCAACCATAATTAAAAATCCTATTTTGTGTGTACATTCAAAGATCAAATTTGGGTAGAGAAACTCATTACCATACTACTCTCTAAACTTTTTTTTTATTTTTTTGGTCACACCTGGCAATGCTCCAGGATTACTCCAAGCTCTGTACTCAAGAATTACTCCTGGCAGTGCTCGGGGGACCATATGGGATGCCGAGGATTGAATCCTGGTTGGCTGCATGCTAGGCAAATGCCCTACCCACTGTACTATCACTCTGGCCCCTCTAAACTCTCTTTAAAGGTGGCTCTGTTGCACAATGGATAGAGCGCCAGACATGTACATTCTCTCTTTAAACTTAGTATCACTAACCTTAATGCAAGGCCTTAATACTTACATTTCCAGCAATCATTGTCCAAGTACTGAGTAATACTTCCCTATTTCTTTCCCAGTTTCTATCTCTGTCCTTCCATCCAAATTCTCCGGCTAACCTTACTTTCTAACTACCTGAGAAAAACAAGCATTCCAAAGGAATCCCCAAAAGTTTTATTTCATCTTCCTAGTTCATTCAAATGGGCTCCATCTTCCTGTTAACAAACTGATATATACTCCTTCAATGTCAATGATTCCTCCCTTTAATTCTTTCTTAATTATTCTCGGACCTCATATTAGTAATTCATCCCCTACCTGTACCGGTCTTCTGAACCCATACAGCATTTATTTATTTATTTATTTATTTGTTTCTTATCCTGGATCAACATCCTAGATTGTTCGCCTCTTAATTTTTCAGCACAGAAAAAATGTGTGTGTGCGTGTGTGCCCATGTGTATGCTCCCATTCTCCTCTTCCTTTTGGCTTTACTTTGGGGCCACACTTAGTGCTGTTCAGTGCTCACTCCTGGATCTGCACTCAGGGATCAATCTGGGCCAGCTGTGTGCTAAGCCAGCACCCTACCTACTGTGCTACTCAGGCTCCTCTCGCCTTCCATCTCAGAAAGATTCCTTGATATATTTGTCAGAATTCTCTGCTCCTTATTTTTTCTCCTTAATTTTCTTCTTTTGCCCACTACAAATGGAATTTTTATACCCAATACTTCATTCAAACCCCATTTTCAAGATTACCACAATCTCGAAGGATCCCAAAGTCAAAGGTATTAATATTATGGTCATCATCTGCGTGAAAACTGTTGGCCACGCTTTGCTGGTTAAAGCACCAACTTTACTTGCCTCACAAGAATTCATGAGCTCCTAGATTTTCTACAGGAAGACTACTGCTACTCCTCTTTAATCACACTCGGGGTTCTTCATTTCCTCGACCTTAATTTTTTTAATGTTTGGGAGCACTATAATATATTTGCTTCCCTACACTCATTTTTCTAGAGCTAACATAAAGTCCATCACTCTAAAACGTCACCTGCACACTCCTCACTTGTTTTGGCTGAGGCCTTCTCCCCACTCAGACTCAGATTTCAGAAAATGCATCTTCCTCATTAAGATTTCCAATGGTGCATTTAATAATTACTCCCTGGAACTCCTCTTTCCCCCAAGTCTTCTCAGAGGGAGACTTCCCCATATTAATAAACAAAAAAAAATCATTCTTTCAGTCTCTCAGGCCACAAATCAAGTCATCTTTGACTATAGCTTTAATTGTTAATCAACCAAGTAGTAAACCTACCGTTTTTAGAAAGGGCCTCTTTTCTAGAGTCTTTAGGATTCTCTAAGTCATCACAACATCTGCAAATAATTAACGCTTCACTTCTTCCTTTCCTATCTGGATGCCTTGATATCTTTTTCTTGCCTAAGTGCTGGGCAAGTATTTATAGTACTATATTGAATAGAAGTGGCAGTAGATAGTGGGCAAACAATGGGTAAAAGGACAGAGAGATACAGAGAAAGAGAGAGAAAGGAAAAGAAAAGGTGCCTGCTATAGAGGCAGGTTAGGGGTGGGTGGGAGGGAATGTGAGGACACTGGTGATTGAAATGGGGCACTGGTGGAGGAATGGGTGCTGGAACACTGTATTGATCACTTGATCACTTGAATCCCGTTATTCATCAATTTGCTCGAGCAGGCACCAGTAACATTTCCATTGGACCCTATCACGTGCCAATGTAGCCCAATGGTATCTGGTTGATTCAGGAGTATGAAGAGCCTCAAACCGTTCCTTCAGGGTCTTGACAAGGAAGTCTGACCATCTTGTAGGTGGGCGGCCACATGATCTTTTGACATCCCGTGGGATCCAGTCTGTAACGACTCTAGTCCAGCGGTTGTCTCCAAATTGAATTACATGTCCAGCCCACCTAATTTTCGATGCTTTAGCAAACGAGACAGCGTCCCTGATTCTGGAATAGCTATGGAGGTCAGAACTCCAGATTCCTACTCTCAGTCGAGTGAGGCGTGATATTCCAAGCATAGCTCTTTCGATTCCTCTCTGGGAGACCCGAATAGCATTCTCATCCTGTTTTTCGTAGGGCCCAGGTCTCTGAGGTGTATGTTAATGCAGGGAGAACGGTGGAGTCAAAGAGATGTGCCCGGAGCCGGAGGTTCTTTGTCCTTTTAGCTATTTTTTCGATGCCTTTGAAGGCATTCCATGCCGCTCTCTTCCTCCTGCACAGCTCAGGTTTTAGGTCATTCATCATGTTGATTTCTCGACCTAGGTACACATAACTGCTGCATTTAGAGATGTTTGTTTCATTGAGAGTGAATGGGGCCTCTGGAACTAGTTCATTCTTCAAAAACATTGTTTTCTTTAGATTCATCTGTAGACCTATCTTTCCACATTTTTGGTCAAAGTCAGCCAGCATTTGTACCGCTTGGCTAATGTTTGGTGTTATTAGAACAATGTCATCAGCGAAGCAGAGGTGGTGTAGTTGCCGACCGTCTATCTTCACTCCCATTCCTTCCCATTCTAATTGTTGCATGATGTTCTCGAGGGTGGCGCTGAAGAGTTTTGGTGAAATGGTATCACCCTGTCGAACCCCTCTTTTCACATTAATGATCACTTCTTTGTAGAATGGTGAGATCCTGGTGGTGAATCCGTAATACAGCTCATGAAGGATCTTGATGTATTGGGTTTGAACACCCTGTTTGGCTAGGGCTTCTATGACTGCTTCGGTCTCCACAGAATCAAAGGCTTTCTGTAAATCAATGAACGTGAGACAGAGTGGCATCTTGTACTCCCTACAAACCTCGATGAGCTTGGTTACTGTGTGGATATGGTCGATTGTGCTGAATCCTTTCCGGAAGCCTGCTTGCTCGCATGGTTGTCCTTCATCTAGTCTTCTGCTAATCCTGTCCAGGATGACTCGTGTAAACAGCTTGTAGATGATGGACAACTGGCAGATGGGGCAATAGTTGCCGATGTCGTGAATGTCTCCCTTCTTGAACAGTAGAACTGTCCTGCTGGTTTTCCATTGGGAGGGCACCTTGCATTCAGACAGGTAGCGTGTGAAGAGCCGAGCTAGTGTATTGATGAGTACTGACGGCAGATTCTTCAGGTGTTTGGGTCTGACTTTGTCTGGGCCTGGTGCTGTTCCCTTCTTTACCGACGAGATGGCATGTCGGATTTCAGAAGGGAGAACGTTGGGAATGACATATCCATCCTGTGGAATTTGGTATGTGGGCAGGTGGACATGGCTATCAAAGAGATTTGAGTAGAAGTCCTGGATAATCTTCTCCATTGCCTTTCTGGAAGATGTGATAGAGCCATCAGGGCGTCGGAGGGCAGTCATCTTGGTCTTATAGTTGGCGAAGACACAGGTACACCCGGCAGAGCAGAAACCAGCTTTCCCCCGTTGAACCCCTGCATTCCATGGATCACGAGAGCAACTTCCGACCCGAGTCCACCATCCTGATGGAGCCTCGGAGGAGCCCAGAGAAAGCCCCCACACCTGGCTGGCAGCGATCTTCACAATCCACACTCTGCAGCAGGTAAGATCTCCACCCAGCAGATTAATCCAGTCTCCAGCCAGCACATTAATCCAGTCTCCAGCCTGGCTTGTCAGAAACCCAGTCTACAAGGACCCACCACGCAGAGACCCGCCCTTCAGAGGAGAGTATTTCAAGCCCAGGAATGCTTGAGCCTAAGACACAGGTACACTTGGCAGAGCAGAAACCAGCTTTCCCCGTTGTGCGCGGCGCTGTTACCTCCAAATTACTGTAAACATTCTACCCACCCCTCTGAGAGAGCTCCACAAAGTAATGAGAATATAGCGCCCGCATGGCAGAGCCTGGCACGCTGTCCGATGCGTGTTCGATATGCCAAATCCAGTAACAGAAATGTTTATTTTCCTGACCCGAAAGAGCCCTTAATATGGCAACAGTAAGAAAGGCAAACAAGCAGTGCCTGATAAAATTTCATGGCCATCCTAGGCTGCCAAAGCGAAGGACTAAAATGGCTGTCTGTACTTTCAATGCACGTACGCTGGCATCTGAAGCATATATTGAGGATCTGATGCTTCAAGCGCCAAAGATCAAGTATGACATCATTGGTCTGACTGAGAGGGGGAGGCGTCAGTTGCATCATGCTGTGTTTGACACCGGACAAGAATTGTTCCTTGGAACATGTGACAAAAGAGGCATTGGTGGTGTTGGTGTCCTTGTCAACACGAACATCGCCGTAAACATTGATTCATTTGAATGCCTAACAAACCGAATAGGATGATTACACTTGAAGAGATGTGGCCCACTGCCAGCAATTTCTATCTTCATTGTCTACGCACCAACATCCACATACAAGGAAGATGAAATTGAGAAATTCTATATGGAATTGGAGGAGTTCTATAAAAAAAGTTCACACCTTCTACAAGATCATAGTCGGTGATTTTAATGCCAAGATAGGAACAAGAAGATCGGCTGAAGAACTCCACATCGGGACCCACGGCCTAGAATGGAACGGACAGGTGAGAGACTATCTGAGTTCATCATGTCCACCAAGACCATTCATGGGAACTCACAGTTCCAGAAAGCTGAAGCGAAACCTTGGACATGGGAATCTCCTTGCGGACAGTTCCACAATGAAATTGACCACATCATCTTGAATCGACGGTTTTGTCTGACTGATGTAGCTGTCGTCTCCAAATTCCAAACAGGATCGGACCACCGTCTCCTTCGTGCAAAATTCTACTTCCCGCAAAGGGGAGACAAGGCCTCAAAGTTTAAGAAGAGAACTCCAAGAACGACCACCAACTGGGAACTCTTTGGCACCATTGCAGCAATATGGGAAGATACCATCATTGGCGACATCGATGAAGAATACAACCGACTGGTTCAGCACCTCCATGATTGTGCGAAGAATGCTGAGAGAGAGAAAGACACAAAAGGACGCCTGTCTTCAGAAACTCTCGAGCTCATTTGCCAACGTGGCAAGGCGCAAGCCTCAGGAGACCAAATGCTAACGTTCAAGCTTGCTAAACGGTGCAGAGAAGCGATAAAAGAAGTCCTCAAAGACAGAAGAGCAGAAATACTGGAAGATGTAGCAGAAGCCGGGAAAAGCATTCGCACTGCCCGCCTCTCCTTCGCCTACACTGTATTACTGAGAACCAATTATGAACACCTTTGTAATTGTATATCTCATGGTGGTATAACAAAAATTTTTCAAAAAAAATATAGTGTGGGCAATGTTGTTTTGTGCCTGATCTTAGAGGGAAGGCTTTTAGTTTTAACCCACTGAATAATATCTTCTGTGGTCTTATGGTAAATGGTTTTGACTATACTAAGGAAAGTTAGTTCTATTCTCACTTTTTTTCTGTTTCATCATGAATGGTTACTGGGTCTTTCAAAAGCTTTCTCCACCCCTATTGTAATGATCATATAATACTAATTCTCTTTTATTGATAAAAGAATGTTGAACTATCCTTGCACTCTCAGGATGAATCCTACTTGGTCATGGTGTATGATTTTTTAATAAATTACAGTAGTTAATTTTAAATGGATAAAAGATCTTGATATCATAACTGAATTCATAAACTATATTGAGGAAAATATGGGTAGAAACCTTTATAACACTGAATTTAGAGGTATCTCAACAATTCAATGCCAAGCAAACAGAAGCAAAAATACACAATGGGACTACAACAAATAAGAAACTTCTGCATCACAAAAAACATAAATAAATAAATAAATAAATAAATAAATAAATAAATAAATGAGCAGAATATAGATATCCCAAAACTAGGGGAAAATATTTTCCCATCATTCATCTGACAAGGGGTTAAAACACAAGATATGGGCCAGAGCCATAGCAGTGTGAGTAGGGCATTTGCTTTGTAGCGGCAATATTATGGGTTTGATCCATGGCATTCCATATGGTGCCCTGAGCACAGCCAAGAGTAATTCCTGAGTGCACAGCCAGGAGTAATCCCTGACTATCACCAGGTGTGGCCCAAAAAGGCAATACACACACGCACTACATATATGTGTGTGTGTGTGTGTGTGTATATATATATATATAAAGCACTGGGAAACTATGTGAAAAATAAACAAGCAACCCTAACAAAAGATGGGGAGAGGAAATGGGACAGAAACTTCCTCAAGGAAAACATACAGATAGGTAATAGGTAGATGAGAAAATTTCCTCTATCACTGATCATCTGGGAAATGCAAATCAGAAAAAATTAGATTTCAAATCACATAAGTGAGACTCATACATATTAACAAGAACAAAAATAACTAGAAATGATGGCGATATGAAGGAAAGGAAATCTCATCCACTTGAAGGGACTATAGAACAGCAACTTTCTGGAAAATAATATGGACATGCTAATTTAATGCTCAGATTGAGCTACCACATAACAGCAATTCTACTTCTTGGCATCTACTCCAAGAGTCCCAGAACTTGCCTGTTGTATAATCTTTTCAAAGGAGAAAAAAGCAATAAAGCCAAAAAAAAATGCATATATATGTGCATTCACACAGATTATTAGAAAATTACTTACCCAAGAAATACAATCACAGAAAATATCCTAAATATATATTTGCCCAACAAATACAATTATGGATATCTTAATCACACATACTCTAAAAGCCTAGCTATTTAATTCATCACAAGTATATAAAATAAATCTACTTAAAACAAAAATGATATTCTGATCTTACCCAATTTGAAACTAAAAATCAGCACAGAAACAAAGTAAAAGAGCAGAAAATTAATCAGTGACATTGAACCTCAGACAGCCTATGTTAGAAGCTCTTAGTGTAAGCTGGCCCTGATTAATTCTAATAATGAACTGGCTTTTACTACATCCACAAACAGTCCAGAATAATGTTGTTTACACACATTCTATTCTTCCCTCCTGAATGTGTGGTTTTCACAGGCTCAAAAATCATAGTTACTCTCAAATATCTAATGCCTTTTTTAAAAATTAGGTTAAAATTTGAGGAAGCAACTTTGCAACCATAAAAACAATTCTAAAATCTATTATAAGCTTTATAATAATTATGGACTTATTTATTTACCCACATCCACCAAAAGTAATTTAAACCCTATTCAAACTAATCAGTCAATATACTGTAAAACTCAGCTTCATATGATTTAATTTTCCTTTCCTTCTTGCAACCTTATAATTATGTACTCTGAATTTACTGTAACTAATATTAGTGGTTTTCTCCACATGCTCACAAACTAAAAAAATAAACAGAAAATTCTTTTTGATCACCTAATCAGTACCCTTAAGAGAAAAAAAAAGCTAATATGGAAATAAAAAAGTTTTTTCATGGGATGAAAAAAATTCCTTATGTGGTTTAAATTACATCCTAATACTCATAGACATTGTTTAAAATTCAATTCAAAATAAAGTACCTATTGTAAATAGCTCAGGAGCTCTCAATTCCATGATGACATTGACCTTTAATAATCAAATCCTTGGTCTTTAAATCTAACTACCATAGAATTCAAATTGATCAGCAAGAAAATTATGTTTTTTATCATAATACTCCTTAAGACTTGTTCTGGGTTTTGATCTTCCTTTGTAAGTAGTATTTATCACTTAGCCCCCAACCAAATAATATTAAGAAATTATTTCTACTCACCAAAAGTTGCTAGCTATTTTCCTAGCTTTGTTTCCCAGTGGCCCAAGAAAAATACATATGCCTTAGACATAATTTCAGCTACTGAAAAATCCCCAAGTGTCCAAAGTTTATTTAATTTTCAGGCTCTAGGAGGTTAGAGCTTTGGTATAAATATTATTATTATTATTGTTATTATTGTTATTATTATTATTATTATTATTATTATTATTATAGCTTCTCGGGTTACATCTGGCAATGCTCAAGGGTTACTCCTGGCTCTGAACTCAGGAATTACTCGTGGCTGTGCTGGGGTAACCATATGGGATGCAAGGGATTGAGCCCAGGTCGGTCATGTGCAAGGAAAAATGCCCTACCGACTGTGCTATCTCTCTGGCCCTGAGTTTCTGTATAAACAGGAAATCTAGGTCACAGGAAAATAAAACCACTTTCAGTTATTAATACATAATAATCTTTAAAACTGCCCTGTCTGCTGTCTATTACCTATTTCCCTTAACTCTGATAAGAGCATTTTCTTAGTCTACTGCTGGCCAACACTGTTAGCAATTTAATACAATAACAAGTTTTTTCTCGCTTCTTATTGGGCCTGATTAATAGAAAATGATTGAGGTTGACAGAACAGGCTGACCCAGACTGATTCCAAGATTCTTTTGAAAGAAACACATATTACAGAAGTAACTATTAGGTTTCTTAGAGAAATTGTGAGTCTATTTCTTTTCTTTTTTTTTTTTATTATTATTATTATTATTATTATTATTATTATTATTATTTGGCTTTTTGGTTCACACCTGGAGATGCTCAGGGGTTACTCCTGGCTCTGCACTCAGGAATTCCTCCTGGCGGTGCTCAGGGGACCATATGGGATGCCTGGGATGGAAACCGGTTCGGTCGCATGCAAGGCAAACGTCCTACCCGCTGGGCTATCACTCCAGCCCCTATTATACAAACTTCTTTACATGTACTGACAAGATCGAGCACATTCAGGGTAGTATGGCCATAGACAATTCTGGTCCGCCACCCCAATAAAGCCTCGGAAGAAGTCAGAGGAAGCCCCGCATCATGACAGCAGACATTTTCAATGTCTATGGAGATGGTTTCTGTGGAGATGGAGCTGGAGTCCCTTTCTTCTACCTCTGTCCCGACTGGGAGGCCTGGAGAATTCGCCCATGAACTGCTCCTCAGCTGTCGTGAACCAGAGACAGAGATACATGGGGCAGAGCTGCTATCGGCTCTCCCTGTTGCGTGGGGACACTTCACGGTCTCTTGGTACATCAAGTAAATGCAAGAACTGAGAGTCTAACTACTACCAAGAATATCCTGTCTGTATGGCAAAGCCTGGCAAGCTACCTGTGCTGTATTTCATATGCCAAAAACAGTAGCAATAATAGACCTTGTTCCCATGACCTGAACAATGATTAGAGGCTCTTCTTGTTCCTGGAGCGAGCAGATGCCCTTGGTCTACACTAGCACATGACAGGGATGAATGGAGACATTACTGGAGCCCACTCAAGCAAATTGATGAAATGGGAAGACACGTAATACAAGTGAAACATGTACTGAAAAATCATATATTTATGTTGCTCAATTTTACAGTAGTTGAAAATTTATTTTTAAATATAATAACCTGGATCAATAAAAATGATTTTTTTTTGGTTGGTTGCTTGCTTGCTTTCTTGCACTTATTCTAGCCAAATTGTGGGTTAGGGCCTTCAAATTTTTACTACTTTCAACAATTTTCTATGTAATCACACTTTTATTTTCATCAATTTCCTGGTCTTAAACACAAGAACTTTCTTCATCTTGTTTTAAATAATATATGATTATTTCTTAGACATCTATATTTTAAATAAGTTATTCTAAGGGGTATTTCAGAGCTCAATACAACTCATTGAAAGGAGAAGGCAAAAGGTATCATCATCCAATTCTGCCACTAATTTCCTAAGCTATCAAACTTGTCAACAAAGACCTTGGCTCCAGATCTTTTCTCTAATTCTGGACTTTTTATTCCTAACTGCTCAGTGTGTTTCTTCTTTTCTTAACCTAACAAGCTTGAAAGCTGATTCATAGCCTGGAACTGTCTAATCTTGAAATCAATTTCAATCTTAAAATAATCTTGAAAGCTATTAATTTTGTAATTCCACTTACATCTGAAAATTCCTTAGGCTTTTTTTTAAAACTCCTTTGCCTCTGGTTTTCAGGTCTGTGTCCTCCTTGCTTACTTCCATTCTCTCTCCTTCTTCTAGCTCCATCTTAGGATATTCTTTTCCTACACATGCCAAAGTCTGTTATCCTCTAAGGTTCTAAACCTTCGTCTCTATTCTCTCTCATTCATTGATTCCACCATTTATTTTATAGACTAATCTAGCTTCTGAAAATAATGTAATGGCAGAAAACAAGCAGTAGAAATCTCTAATCTTATAAAATTTATGTCCTTCTGTGAGGAGACAGAAAATAATAAGCAAATACATATCGAATAAATAAACTATTGCTGAAAGAAACATAAATAAGGGAGAGTGGGAATTCTAAGCTAAAATTTTGAGTTATGAAAGTCCTTATATAAGCCCTACCCTTATATATCAATTGACAATTCTGCCTACAGACTTTTCTACACTAACATGACCATAAAAAATCCCATTCTCTCTCCATGCCTAATATTTCTTGCTTTTGTATTGTTTATATGTGTGAATTTGTTATATATTTTGGTAATCCTTTGTCAGATATATGATGTGAAAATATCTTCTCCAAATTGCTCAGTTCCTTTTTGTTTTTCCTAGTTTCCTTTGATGCTTATATCATTATTGAAATCACAGTTTTACTGTCAAATGCATAATACCATAACAATTGAAATTGAAGTGAGTCCCCACTTGTGATTGTCTAGCAAACTGAGGATTTACATTAAGTAGATATTTTCTGTCAATGACTAAATTATTTAGAAAATAGAATTTTTTTAAGCTAAACCCTTGATTGTGAGTACTAGTTTCCATAGAGAACAGGACTATCCAAATCCAAATCCTTCTTATTTTCATAATTCTTTCACTACATCTATCGTATTTAACCAAGTGTCAGTTGTCAAAATTTTTCTTCTCAAGAGTCTGGTATATGTCTCTCCTTTAAATTCAGTATTAAACTGAATTTGCTTATTGCCATGGCCTTCAGATTAGCACCTTCCCTCCTATGGCACCTTCCTCCAATTCATCCCATGCTATTGCAAAAGCATTATAAGAGTTTCCTCCACAAAATACAGCATCATTTCACTTTTAATTACATTATTATATTTAATATTCTCTGTTCAAGCATTATATCAGTTAGTGCTATTCATGAAACATGCCCAAGATTTTTCCATCTGAAGACACCTCCTCATTTATGACATTTATTATGGTCTATAAGATACAACATCTCTTCTTCTGCTTCTTTTGTACTTTATCATTTTAAGGGTTTAAATATGGTGTTTTAATATTTCATAATTATAATTTTATATTTCTATGATCATACTAGATATAGAATGTTATCTATACAAATTCATCAAGTATATTTATAATAGGGCAAATATTCATATATGCACTGACCTGTAAGAAAAGTCTAACAAAACCAACACTTGATTCTCTTGAGGTCTTCCTTCCCAGAGGGAATCATTATTCTGAATTACTATTCAATGATCATTAGCTCTCCTAAGTTTTACCATATATGCATGTATAATTAAATAGCTTGGTTTTGAAAAGTTACATGTTTAGTTCTAACACTTTTTTTCTTTTTGCTTTTTGGGTCACACCTGGAGATGCTCAGGGGTCACTCCTGGAATAACTCAGGAATTACTTTTGGAATTACTCAGAAATTACTCCTGGAAATACCTGGGAGACCGTATGGCATGCCAGGGATCAAATCCAATAGGCTGCACGCAAGGCAAACACCCTACCCACTATACTATCGCTCCAACTAGTTTTAAGGTCTTGTTCATGCTGACATACTGATTACAGACCTTTGTAAACATTATTTTAACCTAGCATTAAATACGAATTTAAGATCTCTTTCTACGCTTACCTGTTACTGTAACACATTCCTTTGCACTGCTCCACGGCAGTCTCCTGCAGGTGTGTCAGGGACGCCGCCCAGGTCCCCAACAGTGCCGGGAAGCGAGTTCCCTTCTACCTCCGAGCCGGTGGGGAATGGATGAAAACTCAGGAATCCGATGCAGTTTTAAAAGGGCTTTACTTATCACAGGTTCCAATATACAATCCAAGAGCAGGAAAAACCTCTGGATTCTGGGTTCCCATCTAGGCCTCAGCCACGTGTAGGCCAAGATGGCTGCCACCACATGCTGAGGCCCAACAGAGAATGGAGAGGACGGAGAAGCAAAATGCCAAGGGAAGCCAAAATGGCAGAGAGAGCTTCTTTCTTCTTGCAGCTTATTTTATAGCTAGAAATCCACCCAAACTTCCCAGCCTGGCCCATTCTGAGCTGGGCTATCTAGAGATGAAAACAGGAAAACAGTTCTATAGAAATGTAGCAACTTCAGGAGGTCTTCTGGCTGTTTACAAGGACCCAGAGCTAATTCAAAGCCTCCTAGCAGAGCTGGGAGGAGCTATAAACTAAACGTAACTTCCCTTGGCAGGGATGGTCAAATGCCCTCAGGTAATTTCTCCCAGCACCTCACCTAATGTCTTGAGCCAAGATCTGCCTGGAAATGCCTTTATAGGGCAGAGAAGGGGGTTTCTGAGATGGCATGTCTCTGTACCAAAGACTATACTAATGCCAGTTAAATATTTCTCCAAGCCTTCACAAGAGTCTCGTCTACTTCATGGTAGTTTTGTATTTTAGTTGCCTTTTGAGTTATCAGGGAGCCATGCTTGCTTGCTTGGAGGCGAACAGCATTTCTCTCTGGTCTAATTACTTAGAGATCCAACATGGCCAGGCAAATATGTTGGTAAAAATTTAGCTAGTCCCACGATGCTTGTGGGAGCATGAGACAATATTTATACCAGCCAGTACAGAATACATGGTCAGATAAATTGCCACATTTAAACTACCCCCATCTACAAAGTGATCTGCAGGAGGCAATCCAGGGCAGATGCAGAGGCTTTTAGGCTTTTAGGTGTCCTGCAACACAGGTGGACCTCAGAGTTGTTTGTATTTTATCTTGTCAATAAATATATTTTTATTGACATATTTTTTGTTGAGAAGACACTTGGACAAGTCATCTATACATGAAATACATAGTACTACGATTTATAAGTTATGGGAAATGTATGAGTTCAATTTTCATGGTAAAGACCAATCTTTTTTCCAAAATCATTATGCTTCTTTAAAAATATCAATGACTAATACAAATGTACTTCCACATTTTCTAAAGATTCTGATAAATTTTAAAGTTTAGTTGAATTCTGTTTACACACATTCTAGTATCTTAGGGTATCTACCCTTTAAGTATTTTGATTAGATTATTAGTTTTCATTATAGGTTCATAGATGATATTTCTTTGAGATCTGAATAAAAAAGTACTCTTTGGGCAAGCATTTCCATTATTTTTTTCAAGACCCTAGGAGTTTCATGTATTTAGGAATACCCTAAATGAAAACTGTCATCCATTCATTTCAAACTGCAAGTTCTGCCATTATTATTTATTCTGAATTATTAGTTTAATGATAG
Organism: Cryptotis parvus; assembly: GCA_021461705.1. NCBI lineage: Eukaryota > Metazoa > Chordata > Mammalia > Eulipotyphla > Soricidae > Cryptotis > Cryptotis parvus. The sequence goes on along the minus strand of JAJIBD010007792.1, from coordinate 41,134 downwards.
TCATAGGGCTTCTTCACTTAACGAGATTGCCAGCAATGAAACTGCCTATATTTTCTGAACTTTTGTATCAAACATACTGCTACTTACTTTTCTATGGTATCTTTTCTTTTCTCAATTTGTAGATTCTTGACAACAAGGATATTCTATTTAAACATTTTTACCAGCACATATATGACATATATCTCAGATGTCCATATTAAATATGTTAACATAAGTGATTTAGGACATATATTTCAGGTATGCGTCAATAAAAATCAACATTAATGTATACTACACTATTTACATTTATGTATATTACACTGATCCAGAGACTCACATACACGGGCCAGAGCTGCTACTGGCTCTCCCTGTGCCCAGCTGATCACGAGGTGCCCAGAAGGAAAGGCAGGTTCTAGCCCTGGTTAGACCCTCTGCCATCCCAGCAGAACCTTGCAAGAAGCCAGAGGAACCCCCTACACCATGAGGGACGCCATTTTCCACATCTGGACTCCCCAGCTCGTCAGAGCTCCACCCAGCAGAGGCTGATTACAAGCCCGGCTTGTCAGAGTCCCACCCTACAGCCCAGGTATGCCTAATTCAGAGACTTTCACACATGGGTTAGAGGTGCTACCAGCTCTCCCTGTGCTCAGCTGATCACGAGGTGCCCAGAAGGAAAGGCAGGTTCTAGCCCTGGTTAGACCCTCTGCCATCCCAGCAGAGCCTCGCAAGAAGCCAGAGGAACCCCCACCATGAGGGTCACCATTTTTCACATCTGGACTCCTCAGCTTGTCAGAGGTCCATCCAGCAGAAGAGCTATCACAAGCCGGCTTGCGTGGCTGCTATGTGGCCACGTGTTTCATCAATAAATGCACTAGATGAGAGGCAACTATAAGAGTATCCCACCTGCACGGCAGAGCCTGGCAAGCTACCTGTGTCGTATTTGATGTGTCAAAAACCAGTAACAATTATAGACCTCATTCCCATGAACTGATGAAATAGTTTGAGGCTCTTTATGTCCCTGGAGTGAGCAGATACCCTTGGGCTATACTAGCATGTGACAGGACATATGGAGATGTTACTGGTGCCTGCTCGAGCAAATTGATGTACAACGGGAACACAAATGATACAAGTGATACTGTCTACTATCAAAATTGTTTCATGAGTGACTTCTCTCAAGAACCCCAGCACAGCACTTTGTACATACATGACTTCCGATTAATATTTGTTAACTAAAAAAGACACTGTTCTGAATATATATAAAAGCCTATAGCACAGAACTAGTGAGAAATAAAATCATTAGGTATACAAAAATCATTTTTCCCTCATGAAATTCTGACATGTTAGTACAAGCTAAGCACTACAGTCTTTACAAAAAGCAAAGAAAGGCATCCCTAATTGTTTTTAGCAAATAAAAATAATTATTGTGGGAATTCCCTAACCCTAGATAGCTAAAAGCAGGAAGAAAAGTATTGCTTGAAATAGGTAAATGTGGGGCCAGAGCGATAGCACAGCGGGTAGGGTGTTTGCCTTGCATGCGGCCGGCCCATGCCGGCCTGGGTTCGATCCCCGAATCCCATATGGTCCCCGAGCACTGCCAGGAGTGATTCCTGAGTGCAGAACCAGGACTAACCCCTGAGCATTGCCGGGTGTGACCCAAAAAGCAAAAAATTTAAAAAAAATGGTAAATGTGTATAAAGAATGTGCAAAGAAAGAGAAAATACTAAGAATTTACGAGTGCGAAAAAAATATATATTTTAGCATTTTTTAATTATAATGAAATTCATATAATATAATAAACTTCAGATAAGAGGTTAATGTGTAATCACAACACACATTTGTTTTCTATGAAAACTAATACTCACAATTGAGGTTTTAGTTAAAAATAATATTTATTTTCTAAAAAAATTACTAATTAAAAGAAAACATTTACTTAATATTACTTCTCAATTTGGTAGAAATCACAAATGGGGACTGCAATTGTTATGGCATTATGCACTTGACAATGAAACTATGATTTCAATAGTAACATTAGCATCAAAAGAAACTACAAGAAAAACAAAAGGGAACCAAGCAATTTGGAGAAAATATTTGCACAACTTATATATGACAAAGGATTAATATATATAATGAATGTATATATTATATATAATGAAGTCACACAAATAAACAACAAAAAGGTAAGCAATTTTTTGCATACTGAAACCACAAAATGGGGGAACAGTATGAATAGATGTTTCTCCAAATATGCTATACAGTAGGACCACAGATAAATGGGGAAAAAATGTTCAGTATCAATATTATTATTTGAAAAATGCCACAAAAAACTATCTGACACACAGGGGAGACTGGCATACATCAAAAATACTGGAAACAAGTATTGGAGTTTTTATGGAGAAATTACCATTCAGGTACATTGTTGCTGGTGTGGCCTCACTGGAATATGATACAGAGACTTCTTGAAATGCAAAAATTGGGAAGGAAGAAACAGTATGGTGACTAAGGAGCTTTGCTTGCCTTTGGTTAACCCTGGTTCAACACCCAGCACTACGTATGGTCCGCTGAGGATTGCGAAGAAAGATCACTGAATACAGTCAGGAGCAAGCCCTGAGTACTGTATGACTAAAAGCACTACACACACCCCACCCCCCAAAAAAAAAAGTAAAAGGGAGACCTGGAAATAGCTCACTAGCAAAAAGTTATGGTCTTTCAAATGTGAGTTTAGTGAGGCTTGAAGTTCAATCCCTGGCACTATCCCAGCTGACTAAGATCCCAGAGGCTTTATAGTTTGGGATTCCTAGCACGACACCAAAGTATGCAATCTCCAGGATACTTTCACTATGCACGCACATGTGTGTGTGCACATGTGTGTGTTGCATATGCAGCACAACTATAGAATATATACTCCTATCTGCCATTAATGAGAACTGCAGCAACAACAACAAAACACAAGCACCGTAACTAGAGAATGCAATCCTTGGTAAGCATATGTGTTAGTCACTTGACACTTGTCACTTGTCTTCCCTTTGTTCATTGATTTGCTCTAGTAGCACCAGTAATGTCTCCATTAGTTGGGAGGAGGTCCACTATTGTTACTGTTTTTGGCATATGAAATACACCACAGGTAGCTTTGTCAGGCTCTACCCTGGTTCTGGGTTCATCCCAGGGGGCCCAGTCTTTTTCCATGTCAGACCATCAACCATCCAGGGCCCACAGGGCAGAGCCCCATGCTAGTATGCAACCAATATGCAGCACCCCAAAGAGCACCACAAACCTATGAAAGGAAAATACATTTTTAACCACAATTTAAAAAAAATTTTGCATTTTCTTTTGTTTGGGGGCTCAGGAGTTACTCCTTGCTCTACTCAGGAATAACTTCTGGCAGAACTCCAGGAACTATATGGGATGCCAGAGATCAAACCTGGGTTGGCCACATGCAAGGCCAGCACCCTACTCACTGTACTATCTCTTCAGTTCTAAAAGTAAAATTCTAAACAACCCAGAAATATCTCTTCTAGGCATTTATCCAAAGAATAAGAAGACATTAATTTAAAAACATATTTGCATCGATTGAGCCAAAATAGGGGAAACAACTTAAATGCCCATAAACAGATGATATTGATGTTTAAAAAAAAAACCTTTGCTTTTATTTTGTCTTTCTTAAAACAAAAATTTCATTGTTTTGAAACAGAACAAAGTTGGTTCTCTGGAACCAAATGATAAATGGATCTTTAGGTGTGCTAAATTAGAAAGTGCCAACAAGTACTGGATGAGTTTCACTTATATATGAACCATGAATGAATAAGTGAGCAAATTGACAAGAAAGCAAACTCTAGAGCCCGTGGAAACATTACTGGCTCCTAAAGGGAAAGAGGAGGCGAGTGGGAAGGATGAGCAAAGCATTCTCTCTGGCAGTGGGACGGGGCTGAAACTGGTGGTAAACTGCGTGAAGTTAAACTTCTAATAATAAGGAAAGTCAAAGATAATGTTAAAAACCTGCAATTTAAAAACATAGTAGGAGACAAAAATAAGTAAGAACAATCCCCAAGGGAGTAAAAGAAAAGTGTACATATTTACAATAGCCAGAACATGGAAAGAACCTGAGTGCTTGAGAACATATGACTGGATCTATGGTTAATCTACACAATGAAACACTATGCAGCTGGGGGGAAAAATGAAGTTCATGAAATTCGCTTATAAGTGGAAGGACATGAAGAGTATCATGCTGAGTGAAATGAGTCAGAAGGAGAGAAACAAACAGTATAACTGCAATCATTTATGGGACATAAAACACACACACACAGTATGAGACTAATACTGAAGGACAGCAGAAACACAGGTCAGGGGGATTGACCCATGACCTCAGGGATGGAGGAGAAGGCAACTGGGATAGAAAAGGAACCACTATGGCAATGACAGTTGGAAATGATCACTCTGGATAAGAAATGCATGCTGAAAATAACATACATGATAACTTCTCAGTATCTGCTTTGCAAATAATAATGCCCAAAAGAGGTGGGGGGGGGAGGGAGAGAAGGGGGTGAGAGAGAGACAGACAGACAGACAGACAGAGACAGAGACAGAGAGACAGAGACAGAGAGACAGAGTGACAGTGCCTGCCACAGAGGCAGCCTAGGTGTGTGGTGGCGGAGGGGTCATTGGTGGTGATAAATGTACACTAGTGAAGGGTTGGGTGTTGGAACATTATATGAATTAATCCAATCATGAACAGTTTTGTAACTGTGTATCTCGTGGTGACTCAATAAAAATAAATAATGGGGGTGGATTGCACAGAACAAAAATCATTTTTTAAAATCACAATATAAACTGCATAGAATTTTTCAACAATATTCAGACTAGAATTGTAAAGAGAAGATTAGAAATTGAAAGAGAAACAAATTATATTTTTACAGATAACATTTTATTGAGTACTACACTTAGTGGTATATAAAAATGTATATAATATTACCTGCTAAGAACTAGGCAAAAAGCTAAAATATCCCCTTAGTTTCACGTACCACATGTGCAGCCACAGTTTGTATAAAAAAGGAATAATTTATGCAACCAAATTTGTTCAAAAGTAACCATGACTAGGAAAAGTTAGCTCTTAATCATTGTAAGGGCTTTTATATGTGTATATGTGCTCATTTAAAAAACAAAACTAAAAAGGAAATCTATTTCTTTCTTTTCTCTACTTAACTATGCATCAGTCTATAATCAACTGGTTAACATGAAGTATTATTAAGGTACTATTTTTACAGTACCCATTTTTATGGGTTGTATATGTTACACATGAGCAGTGGTTTTAAAATAAAATGCAAGAATAGGTCTTTTTTTTTCATGTTTCCTATATTATGTCAAACCAACGCCCTGGATTTTGGCATATTGGTAATCCTAGTGGAAACAAAAACATTTCAATTTTCAAAATGTCTTGATTTCACTTATTCATTCTATAACATTGAAGGTTCATTTCTCAAAAAACAAATTACTAAAGAGCCCTATATTCAAGACAATTTCAGTTTATTTCAAATTGCAAAAATAGGCGGCGTATCTTTGTTTTAATGTCACTACTTCAGATAAAAATTCCATAAAAAATATTAACTGTTGAGGGGGGGAGTGATAGTCCAGCGGGCAGGGCATTTGCCTTGCATGCAGTCTACCCATATTCGATTCCCATATGGTCCCCTGAGCACCGCCAGGAGTAATTCCTGACTGCAGAGCCAGGAGTAATCCCTGAGCATCACCAGGTGTGACCCAAATAGAAAAAAAAAATTAACCATTGAAAGAATATATTAAGTCTTTATTATTGTGGGTTGTAACAGATATTGAAACTACCACCATTAAAAAACCGGGGGGGTAAAATTCAGTACAGGTGGTGACTGATATGTCCTTTCGAATAATTCATTTAAGTTATTTTTTTCACTAGTTCAAGTTCAATGCCAACTGAAAGGAACTCAAAATCAATAGTATAAAAATAGTATAAATAGCATAAAAAGTAAGTATAAATAGTAAAAATACTATAAATAGTAAGTATACTATTTTTATCAATAGTATAAAAAAAAAGGCTAAAAGTTATAGGCAGAGAATTCACAGATAATTCCCTTTTATCACTTGTCTTCCCATTGTTCATCGATTTGCTCAAGCGGGCACCAGTAACATCTCTATATGTCCTTTCGTGTGCTAGTGTAGCCCAAGGGCATCTGCTCACTCCAGGAGCATGAAGAGCCTCAAACCACAGATAATTACAGAAAATAAAATTATATGTGAAAATTTTCTCACTCTCACTCATTAGGAAAATAAAACTGAAAATAAATTTAATCCACAATTTTGGTTTTGGTTTGTTTTTGGTTGTTTTTGTTTAGGGCCACACCTGTGGTGCTCAGTGCTTACTCCTGGGTCTAGGCTCAGGGTCCACTCCTGGCAGTGCTGGGGGATTATGTGTGACCTGGGTCAGCTGCCCACAAGCCAAGCATCTCACCCACTGCACTATCTCCCTTAATCCATAACTCTGGATATTAAATAACCACCACAAAACACTGTCGAGGGGAACAACTATTTCCAACTGAGCATGTAAGAAACTAAGCAGTCAGTACTCCATCCAAACAACAAAACCTTTACAAGCTTAAAAAAATTAAGCTTTCTTAGATCACTGAGGAGAGGTCTCTCCCCACAACTTGGAGAGTCAGGCTCAGATACAGCTAATCACAATTTAATGGAACAGAAATGAATGAAACCCACTCCAAAATCTAGTGCTGAGGTAGGAAAGGCAGAGCTATAATTGATGAAATGCTGGAATCTAAAAAGATGGGCATGAAAATTATCACAGTATTGTTAATCCCAGTACCTCAATCAACATGACTTTAAAAAATTTACACTGCTAATAGGGGTAGGAATATTGCTTAATGGGCTGTTATCACTGGGAGTGACCCCTGGGGTGACAGAGCGCAGGGGAAACTACTGGTGGGAAATAGAAGGGATAACACAAACAGTTTTGTGGTTTAATCTCCTGAAGATCTCATAGTAAAGACCAGATACTCACAGCAAAAATGACAAAAATCCCTTCTGCTCCCAACAGGGCAGGACAAAAGGAACCATTTTTGATAATGGTCAGGTTTTCTGTTGTTATTAAGAAAAAATATCCTCAGAGAAACCTTGGGGGGATTCTTAGCCATACCTGATGGTGCTCAAGGGTTACTCCTGGCTCTGCACTCAGGGATTGCTACCGTGAGACTCAGGAGACCACATGTGGTGGTAGGGATTAAGGTCAGGTCAACCATGTGCAAGAAAAACACCCTGTCTGCTGTACTCTCTCTCTGGCACCTCAAGAGGAACCATTTTACCAAAGCCAAGTCTGCAGTATATTAGCAAAATCTACCCACCTTGGTAAATACTCAACTCTGGCCAGCTCTAACTCACACATGCAGAAAGGGAGTGGGAATGAATGATTGAAGAGGCACCTGTGAAGCTCCTGTGAGTCCCAGAATGAGATTCTCCCTAAAAATTTGAGGCCCTCTCATCTGACCACAAAACATTCAGGTAAATGACAGGGATGTTGAGATTATCAGGCAAGGAATTTAAAACACCAATGATTAATTTAATAAGGCTCTAATGAAGGTGGTAGACCAAAGAAATAAGCTAGGAAAGATAGGGAAGTTCTAATAAGCTTATTAAGTTCTAATTTTAAAAATTTTTTCTTAGGAATTTTAAAAATTCCTAAGAAAAGAAAAGCTAGAAAATAAAAACCCTGTCCCAGAAATAAAGAACACCTTTGCTGCACCCATCAGTAACCTGAACAAGGCTGAAGAAAAACTCTGAACTCAAAGATAACTCACTAGAGACTTTTAAAAATGAAAAGTCAGGACTGCAGAAATAGTACAGAGGGTAAGGCAGTAGCCTTGCACATGGCTAACCTTGATTTGATCTCGTGCATCTTGAAATGTGCCCCATGTACTACCCAGAGTGATCCGTGAGCACAGAGCCAGGAGTAAGACCTGAGTATAACTGGGTATGACACCAAAACCAAAACAAAAAAAGATCAAAATAATGGACAAATTTAAAGAGTAAGGAGAAAAAAAGACTAAAATAGAAACAGAAAAGAAACATAAAATAACTTTACAACATAAAAAGAGAGAATGAAAAATGATGAAATATTTAAGGTAGTACTGAGTGAGGCTTTCTCGAATTAGTGTCAAATATTATGCCGCTGATCAAAATATTTAGGGGATGGAAAGCAAGATAAATGCCCTAAAACTTACCCAAGCAAATAATATGCAAAATGGAGGACATCAAAGATAAAGAAAAACTACCAAAAAGTCAAAGGATGAAACATCAGACCCATAGGGAGCAAAGATGAGACATCTGGATGAGCCGAGGAGGGAGGGTTATATCTGACTGCTCAGAAATTGTGAAAACAAAGAGTGAAATGAAATCTTCAAAGTGTCAGTAGAAAAAAGATCCTGACACGTGAACTCTTTAGCCTAAAAAATTGTTTTTCAAACATGACGGTGAAATAAACTTTCTCAGACAATCAAATATGAGGGAATTTGTGGTCAGCAAACCTGCCTTGCAAAAAAAGAAATTTTAATATTCTGAGAAAATAAAACGGATATAAGCCAGAAATGTGAACGTATATGAAGAAAAAAGAAAGACAAAGGGAAAAAGGAAAAAGATGTAAACAAATTAACCTTACCTTTTCTTACCCTTAACTAATCACTGTATCACTGTTTTCCCATTCTTCATTGATTTGCTTGAGTGGGCACTAGTAACATCTCCATAAGTCCTGTCACAAACAATTGTAACCCAAGGGCATCTGCTTGCTCCAAGGACAGGAAGAGCCCCAAACCATTCTTCAGGTCATGGAACTGAGGTCCATAATTGTTACTAGTTTATGGCATAACAAGTAAATAAAACTTGGGTAGCTTGCCAGGCTCTGCCGTGTAGGTGGTATAGTCTCAGTAGAAGGCTCTCATCTCGAGCATTTACTGATGAAACTTAAAGGGCCCTTAACTGATATACCATAATAATTTGTTCAAAATAATAACAGCATGGGTTGATGCAATGGTTCAGTGGGTAGGGCACTTGCTTTGTATGTGGTCAACCAGGCTCAATCCCTGGCACTCCATATGTGAACCCAAGCCCACTAGGAGTGATCCTGAGTGTGGAGCCAGGAGTAAGCCCTGAGTATTACCAGGTGTTTCCCAAAATAACAAAAAATAATAGCAAACAAGGTACTCAGTTGTGTGTGTGTATGCTGAGATATACTAAAACTAATGATACAGAATGGCATGAGGATAAAGAGTAATTAAGAATATTTGTTATATAACACCAATTTTCCAAAACTGGTCAATATTTACAACCCCATCCTGCCACCAAGTACTGGAACGATACTGTGAAGTGGTAGTAAACTAGGTGCAATTGGAGGCATTTTCTGTGTCTTTGCTCAAAGCAGGTAGATTTTCTGGGAAAGTGATATGATTTTTTATTTCCTGAAAAGGGATGAGTAGGTCAAATAAGTTTGGAACCTCTGTTGTAAAGTGTTTGCACTGCATATAAATACCCTACTTTGAGAACTCCGTCTTCTCAAGGTGAGTGTGGGCAGCCCCACCCCACACACACTACTTCCCTGAAGCCCTGGTAGTCACACCCACAGCCAAAAACCACCAGCATTTTTTAAAAAAATAATTTTTCACTTGAACTTGGATATTGGTATCATAATATGTACATATATATTTATGCCATGCAAATAAATGCAGTCATTCTGTATCTGTCTCTCTCCTTCTGGCTAATTTCACTCAACATAATCTTCTCCATGTCCATCCATTTATAGGCAAATTTTATAACTTCATTTTTCCTAACAGCTGCATAGTATTCCATTGTGTAGATGTACCAAAGCTTCTTTATCCAGTCATCAATTTTCGGGCACTCTGGTTGCTTCCAGATTCTGGCTATTGTGAATAATGCTGCTTTGAACATAAAAGTAGGGATGGTGTTTCCGCTGTGTATTTTTGGTTTCCCAGAGTAGATTCCCAGGAGTGGTATGGCTGGGTCAAATGGGAGTTCAATTTCTAGTCTTTGGAGGAAAGTCCATATTGTTTTCCAGAAAGGCTGTACCAGCCGGCATTCCCACCAACAATGGATGAGTGTCCCCTTTTCCCCACACCCACGCCAGCACTTGTTGTTCTTGCAATATCCAAGGTCAAGTGAAACATATATCAGGAGGTCTTGTCAAAGGTGGAAATTATCACAAATGTGTGGGAGTCAGAGGTTAGGTAAGACAGAAAATGGAACAGGGTGCTAATAATTGTCGAGGGTACTAATGCCAACCTAGAACTGAGCATTAAATAGAGGCAAAAGGATACACATGACAACCTTTTAATGTATGTTCTGTAATCCATAGTCTGGAAGGGAAAAGAGAAAGAGAGAGAAAGGGAAAGAAATAAAGAACCTGCCATGGAGGAGGGCTGGGGGAAGGGGGGAGGGAACCGGGGACTTTGGTGGTGGGAGATGGGCACTGGTGGAGGGATGGGTGCTGGAACACTGTATGACCAAAACCCAAACATGAACTTTTTAATTGTATATCTTTTTATTTGTATATCTCACAGTGGTATAATAAAATATTTTAAAAAATAATAATAATTTTATTCTAGCACCATGAGATACACATTTACAGAGCTGTTTATGATTGGATTTCAGCCGTACAATGTTGCATCACTCATCCCTCCACCAATGCAGGTTTCCCGCCACCAATGTCCCCAATTTCCCTCCCTTGCCCCACCGCTCTCCTGCCTATGGCATTTGCAATTTTCCTACCACCAATGTCCCCAATTTCCCCCCCTGCCCCCATCTGCCTTTATGGCTTTCTCTCCTCTCTCTCTCTCTCTCTCTCTCTCTCTCTCTCTCTCTCTCTCTCTCCCCTTTTGTATACTGAACCATCAGCATTTAAGCACATCTATTCACCAACCTTTATAGACTCATAATTAAGTCTCAAAAGAGGTCAACTTAGACATAAAAACTCAAGGATACATCAATCTCAGGCTGAATACTTTGGGGTGCCCTGAGGATGGGAAAGAGCCAAAAACCTACCCTGCCAAAGGCCCAGCAGCTTCACTCACACCCAACAACTGCTGCCATGTCAACAACTAGACTCCACCCTCTCACAACACATTTCCAAGCTCTGCAGTGACAACAACTGCCGAAAATTTCAGGTACACTGATTCTTTAGCTAAGAACTCTGAGGTCTTCTCAGAGTGGGGTGAAGGCTTTCCCCAACCCTCTGTATTTCTGGATGTCCTGGCAGTCACACCCACATTCCACAACCACTGCCATGTAAGTGCACTATCCAGTTAAATATTCCAGAGTTTCTAAAACGTGTACTGTTTCACATTGTACTGGTATTCGTACTGGTTATTGGTATTCTCAGAGCTCCAAGCTCTGACATCCAGTAGGAACACACCAAATTAGATGGGAAGGCAACATAGAATCTAACAAAGCTGATTAAACAAAAATATTAACACAGAAGGTTCAACTAGGAACAACAGCTTAGTAAAGCCTCAGAAAAGGATTTAACTGCCCCCATGGTGAGATATAACAATTTTCACAAATTTTCTCTTGCTGAAGTATTTTTTTGATAATTCCATTAGTTATTTAGTTGTAACAAACAATACAAAATAAATTTTGGGGGCCTGCTAAGCGGAAGGTGGGGGTGGCTGGGAAAATAAGGTCAATGGTAGAGGAAAGGTCACACAGGTGACAGGATTGGTGTTAGAATATTGAATGCCTGTAGCAAAGGCAACATGAATAACTTTTTTAGACCATGGTGTTAGAATAAAGTGTGAAATTTTTTTAAATAATAAAATGCCATATTACTTGAAAGTGGACTTAAATGATTTCTAAGTTCATAATAATGTAAACTTTAGGGCAACCACTGATAAAAGTTTTAAAAATGATAATTGATAGGTTATGAAAGAAGAAATATACTATCATAAAATTCTCAATAAATGTAGAGGTTTAGAGCCCAGAGATGTGCTTAGAGATTGAGCATATCCTCTATGTCTAAGGCTCTGAGTTCCATCACTGGCACCAAAATTAATATTACCTGAGTCATAGTTACATAGACTTTCTTACATAGCAAAATAAGCAAAAGTCACAAACCAGACAAGCTGGATCTTTCATAGCAAAGAACAAATAAATGATATAATCACAGAATACCAAGCATTAAATCTACTTATACAAACATATTTTAGATTGTTAAATTTAAACTATGTTACAACGTATTAGAAATATCTTTGGCATAACTGTTGAAACTGATGAAGTGATAATGAGCTACAAAGACAAGATACACACCACCTACCAAAGAACAATGACAAAAAACAATTCTGAAACACATGCATATCTATGTCCAGTGCAATATGTTTTACAATGACCCAGATACAGAAATAAACCAAGTGCCCAATGGAAAATGAGCAGAAAATAAATATGTATACAGTGGACTCCTACTCAGCCATATAAAAAATCAAATTTTGTCTTTAGCATAAGATGGATTAGGGAAGTCATACTAAGTGAAATAAGCAGAATAAAGATTAAGTATTAGAGAATACAGAGAGGCAAAGCAAGAGAATAGATATAACCACGGAAAACAAGCCAGAGTACCAAAGCCACTGAGCTGAGGTTACCAGAACGAGGTCCTATGGACCAAAGTAAAGGGATATTGGTAATTTAGTGGTGCTTGTGGTGTGGTAACATTTACTTTGAAGAGGCATAAAATTGTACCGCTAAATCATATATAGCTATATAAGCTAACATTAACTCAATAAAAAAATTTAATTAGATAAAAAATAAAGACACATACTAAATTGTCAGCAGTGGTTCTTTTTGGCAAGAAAAACAGGATTTAAAATAATAGTAAAAGGGAGGCATTTTTCTTGATTATTATGTATAAATTTTATTGAGACTCTAAATATATATTTATGCATTCTAAGAAAGAAAAAGCAAAGGAAGCATGAAAGAAAGAATATAATTATTTACAAAACCAAAAAAGTAGTTGCTGGCATGCCTCAATCATTGCCAAAAATAATTTCAGCCAAATCGCTACAAACAGTAACTTAAGATTCACTATTGACAGTTTTCAACTTATTATTTCAATAAGAACTAAGAAGGCTTATGCCTATAGTTTCATACAATGAGAGTAACATGTGAATTAAACTAGGATGCAAATAGGATTCTAGAGGCAGAAGAAATTTCAGGAACCACCTAGATCTTGTCCTAAAACAAAATAATGGTTAGGGTAACTAATAGTATCTGAGTTCAAATAGGAAATTATCCACTTCTGTAAATTTAATTTATTTCATTCTAAGCCCTTTGTAAATATCATCTGTGGTTCCTTAAAATTCCTAAATGAGTCTGTCAACTTTTCATTTTCTAATCCCATTACCAGATCAGCTGAAAAAGAACTTGACATTTACAGGTTGAACCCAGAAAATAATTAACAGAATTCAGAATTATGAAGGAATTTAAAAGCTAACTCTTCCTAATACTCTATTTTGGGTTTTAAAGGTTACAATGTAATTTAAGTAAGTTGCTATACCAAAAAGGTTAGACACATATACAGAGGTTGAGAAAGTCATTTCTCTCAATTCTCAGGAAATTGTTTTTTACATTAGAGGACATTTATTTAACCTAGTTTAAGGAAAACAGAGGAGAGAGGGATGAGAGGGGGAACGAGGAAGGAACATGATCTGCAGTTTGATCCCACTGGTGAAGTACTTTGGACAAATCACAGCTCACTTACAGACTAAGTTTCAACTCCTAAATGAGTAAGGTCCAGGAGGAAAGCCATGAATCTAGAATTTTCAAGATGGGGTAAATGTGCATTCAACCACAGGATGAGTGGTAAGTAAAATACTCCAGTCTAATTCTCAGGTAGTTTTAAAGAGTCACTCAAAATGAAAGTACAATAATACGACAGAAAAGAAAGGAATAAAGTTCAGTATCTCCATAGTATGGAACAACCTGGAGAAGTCAAAGTAAGTCACGAATCTATGGTTTAGGCGTCATTAAAGTGCTCTTCGGGTCATTCTCAACTCACAGATGAACATATATGAGACACACACACACACACACACACACACACACCAATCTCAGAGTTGCCAAGAAGTTTACTTCTCCCAAACACCTTGTTTTTACCTCTTTACTATTCCTTGCTACTAAAGTTCTAGTAGTAAGAGAACATATAACATAACTGGACACATAGTAACAAGCTAAATAAAAAATAAATTGCACATGACACTAAGTTCAAGAATTTGACTTCCCTTCAGAATAACATCCAAGCAATGGTCATTGTCAGACAAAAGGAACAACAGGAACAGCAAGATCTAAATCTGTTTCTGAGCCATACAAGAGAACAGTCTTCAACATGCCTAACTCACTCATGTCTGTTATCATGTCTCCCCTGTCTTCCCACTAATTACAGAGCACTAAGTAGAGCCCTAACATCTGAGTCCTTATAGGGTGATTTCTTCCCACATCTTATTCATGCTGTGTATGAATATTAATATATCTCAATATACAACAATATAATATCTCATGTCTCTAAGTAGAAATGTCCTCAGATTCACACAGTAATACTTTAACATGCTCATGGTTTATTACTCTAACTTATTATTGACTATGTTTTATATTTCTTCCATATCCTATGTTTAGCACAGTGGTTAAGTTCAATGTTAAATGACTAAAAAGGAAACTAAGACAAACCATTTTAACCCAAAGTAATGATGAAGTACAGGACAATGCTAGCCTATATTAAAATCTTTCTGCAGGGGCCAGGGAGTTAGCTCACATATGCTTTGGTTGTGGGAGGCTTGATCCAATCCCCAACACTAGATGATACCCTGAGCATCACGAGGGAACAGAGTCAGAGGAAGCCCCTAGAACTTCCAGTTGTGACCCAAATACAAACAGAACAGAAACATACAGTTTAGAAAAGGGCACCCAGAGACAGAGCCTCGCATCCACTCAAATGGCTTGATAAATTTTTGAGCCAAAGTAGTATTTCAGTTCAACACTATACACCTGAATTGGATTCATGAGCGCAGTGCTAACTTTAACAATGAAAAAAGAGAAAAACTATTACAAAAACAAAAGGGAGGGGTAGGGGACATTCACATCTGGTGGTGCCCAGGGCTTACCCCAGGCTCTGTAGTCAGGAATCACTCCTGGCAAGGCTCTGAGAATCCTAAGGGATGCCAGGGACTGAACTAGGTCAGGCATATACAAGGTAAGCACCCCATCTACCATACTCTCTCCAGTCCCTCCTTCAAATACTTTTTAAAGAAATTGTTGTTAAAATTTTCTTTGGTATGGGGCGAAGCGATGGTCCAGCGGGTAGGGCTTTTGTTTGAGCGGCCAGCCCATGCTGGCCCGGTTCGATCCCCGACATCCCATATGGTCCCCCGAGCACCGCCAGGAGTAATTCCTGAGTGCAGAGCCAAGACTAACCCCTGAGCATCGCCGGTGTGACCCAAAAAGCAAAAAAAAAAAAAAAAAAATTCTTTAGTAGAATTTTTCCTACCATATATTACTTAAATCCTAAACAAAATCTCACAGCTTGGCAATTAAATTGGCTATATAATAAATAAATTTTATAATGTAGTAGCTATTGTGATGAATTTTTTTTCACTATCTATACTGAGGGTTTAAGATTAGGCTGGGCCCTGGAGTGAGGTCTAGCAATACAAATACCACCTCATGTAAGCTTACAGCTGACTGAAATAAACAACAGGTAGAGGATGCAATTTGCTTCATGCAATACTTACTGATAAACTTGTTTTGCATAGTCTCCAATAGAGCTTGGTGAGCATCTTCAGCTTGTAAAGCATGTGAACATTCTCTAGCCAGTATAGTGCGCACAAGATGTTCCCCACATCCTAAAATCCAAGGAAATCAAGAACAATTAAGGAATAGCAGCACTTGACATCCTTTTTGTTTTAGCAGTCATAAAACCAAAAACCAAAACAAAACAAAAAACTCCCCTATTTACCATATAAGAAGTAGCTGTGTCAGATCATAATTTTGTGACAGATGAAATGATTTCTGTGAGCACTCTAGCAAGTTTTAGTAATGCAATTGCTGAACTATAAGAAACACATGACTAATATCAAAACAAAACAAAAAAGGAAAAGAAATGAAAAATATTTTCCTTCTGTAGGCATCATTTGCAGATATTACAGGAATGTAGATTCTCTATGGAATATCTTAAGATTTCTCATTTCCATTGTTTTGCTAACTATAAAACCCTTAAAAAAAATTTGTTCACAAACAATTGACCTAACCATCTCATTTCCCACTAGTAACTTCTAGACCTTCCATCAAAGAAAAAAAATCTGTGGAACAAGGGACAGGTCAAATCTTCGCCTACTTTTCATCAAACTGTCAGTCAGAAGTTAACAGCTGTAGAGTGGAAACAATACAACAGCAACCTTCTCACCTTCATCCAGCAATTTCCGTAACTTCAAGGGTGAATGCATTGCCTGTTATTTTTTAACTGCATTTTAAAATCCTAAAAAGAACCTGGAACATTCAGACTCAAATTACTAACCATTCAGATTAGTAAAAATAGACTGTCACAGTGATGGTGAAAGATTCTAAAACTCTATATATTTCTTTGATTTGTCAAAAATAGAAATTGCCTACTAAAGTATAGATTAAGGAATTTTAATTTATAAATGATGAAATACTTTTTATGAAGAAATTCTATTTCCTAGATATAAAAAGATATTTTAAAAGCTACTTTGATAAATATTTGGGGAGGGGAGAGGCAGTTTAAGCAAGCGTTTAAAAATACTAACACAATTCTAATAATAAACACCACTCAAATGCTTCTTATATGTGAAACAATTTCACTAATTGGAATACCAGAGTCCTCTTCTTCAAATGAGAATAGTGGATACGCAAGAATTTTACAACATATCTCTTATTCCAAACATTTTTTCATTAAAATGAACTAAACCAAATAAAGAGCAAATAAAAATTCCTAATTGAATTTCTGCTTTATGTATTTAAAAAAATTACTGCCAAAGATATTCCTTTGGTACTATAAAATCCTTTATTAGTTTTATCTAATAGGAAAAAGTATCAAGCAATTTAAGCATCTACTGAGATTAAACTCTACAGCAAAAAAAAATCATGACTAAAAAGCATCTGAGAGAGATAGTAAGAGAGAGAGAGAGAGAGAGAGAGAGAGAGAGAGGGAGAAATATCTGCTACAGAGGCAAGTGGGGTGGGGGTGTGAAACTGGGAACATTGGTGTTGGGAAATGTGCACTGGTGGAAGATGGGTGTTGGAACACTGGCTGAAATGCAATCATGAACAGCTTTGTCATTGTCTAGCTCATGGTGATATAATATAAAAATAAAATAACTTTTTTAAAATTTCTTTTTTAAAAAAAAGCATATCTGGCACCCACTCTGATTCCCAGTTCTTATGTGTATTAGACAACAAGAGGATTTTTCATTTAATTAATCTTTATGCTAGTATATTTGTGCAGGTGCACACACACAGTTTTTGTTGGTAAATGGTGAGGAAAGAGTCACAGCAATAAAAAAGAACTAAGGAAATTAAATAACTTTTTTAAAATTAATGTCTAAAAATGTCTAAAAATTCATGAAACTTGAATCAGCCCAAACTGATATGCACACAATTCCCTGGCTAGCTGTTATACAGTGTGACGGTAGGTATTAATGACAATTTCCTTTACAATATTATTTATAATTATTAAGCCATGTTGGTAACCCTCATTGCACAAACTCTTCATATATGTCCCTTCTACCCTAATCTATCCCTCCTTCCTCCTCCATCACGCACCATATACATGCATATATGCATATGTGCATATTATGTCTATATATAACATACATTCTCAGCTCAAAATGCAAACCAATTAAAGTCTGTATTCAGATATAATCCAATACAGCATGTCAACATGAAAGAGAAAACAGCAAAAGTTCAATGATATCTTGCAAGAAATAAATCTCCTGTGCTTTTTTTGTAAAGTAAAACTGTAAATATTCTTCAAGATCTAATTCTCTGTCGTGGCCTCACTTAAAAAATCTAGATATGTCACATATGTGAAATTAGTATATAATTTGGTGGTCAAAATTGAGCAATCTCAATTTTGTTAAATTTTTACAACACTATTTTTATAATTATCAGGGGAAATGAGAATAATACTAACAAAGAAAAAATAACATTTTTGGCACTACATAGAGCCATTATGCTGAGCTCATAAAACTCCATAAAATTTTAATTCCCTTTTTAGAATGATTTGATGTTCAATGATGAAATATGATATCTTAGGACAAAAATAATTGTTTGGAATTATTATAAGCTAAGTGTTCAGAAGGCTAGGTACACAAGTCTCTAGTCAAAGAGCTAAACCACATGAACTAACATTACATCAAAAATACACGTGTCAGTGAAACTTTTTTCCTTTGATACACAAGAATATTCCTAATTTTTTAACAATTGATATATTTTTTATTTTGGGGGTCAACCCGGTGATGCTCAGGGATTCTCCTGGATCTGCTCTCAGGAATTACTCCTGGTGGTGCTCGGGGGACCATATGGGATGCCCAGGCTCGAACCTGGGTCAGTCGCATGCAAGGCAAATCTTCTACCGGCTGGACTATCGCTCAGGCCTACAATTGATGCTTTTAACAAGAAATTTAAACTTGCAACTTCTTATTGCAGTATGTAGCACCCTAACATAAGAACCCTGACACAAAAAATGCTAGCTCTCTTATAAGTTCTAATAAAGAAAACTTTGGGGGCCGGAGTGATAGCACAGTGGGTAGGGTGTTTACCTTGCACACGGCCAACCTGGGTTCGATCCTCAGCATCCCATATGGTCCCCTGAGCACCTACAGGCGTAGTCCTTAGTGCAGAGGCAGATATAACCCCCTAAGCATTGCAGGGTGACTCCCAAAAAGCAAAACAAATAAATCTTTTTTTTTTTAAAAAGAAAACTTTGGATTTTTTTCTTTTAATTTTTTATTAAACACTGATTTACAAAGCAATCCCTAATAGAGTCATTTCAGGAATACAATGTTCCAACACCACTCCGATCACCAATGTCTCTTTCTTTCCACCAATGTCCCCAGGTTCCCTTCCTCCCTCCAGTGTGCTACCTTGGTAAGCATATAATAAATTTATTTCATATTACTTGCTCCAACAAAATTTATAGGAGGGGCCAGAGCGATAGCACAGCAAGGAGGGCATTTACCTTGCACACAGCCAACCTGGGTTTAATTCCGGGCATCCCATATGATCCCCCAGCACCACCAGGAGTAATTCCTGAGCACAGGCCAGGAATAACCCCTGAGCATTGCCGGTGTGACCCAACAAAGAAAAAACAAAACCTTAAAGGAATAGTAAATGAGTTATCAGAAAATAAGTAAATGTGTGATAATCAGAAGCTACATAAATGAAGAACATGGTAGGTGATATTAAAAACAAAAAATCCAACAGAACCTCTAAATAGGAGAATTATAGACGTTGAGCAAAAGGTCAAGGAGCTCCAAAATGAGAAGCAGGAACCCTGGAGCAGAAGGTGGAAAATGAAAGAAATGAAAAGCTACCAGAGAACTGTGGGATGAGCTTAAGAGGAGCAGCGTAAGAATCATTGGAGCCCCTGAAGAACAGAAAGGCAACTGTGATAAAGAAACAACAGGCAAAGAAACCATCAATGAAATTCTTCCAGAATTGAAGAGTACAGGAACAGAGCTTCAAGAGCAAAAATGAATTCAAGCAGAAAAACTCTAAGACACACTGTACTCGAAATGACAAAAGCCAAAAATAGAAAGGGATGGAGAGACAGTGCAGTAAGTAATGCACTTGTGTTGCATTTAACCTGTGTTCGATCCTAAGCATGGACAAAGGATTTCCTGAGCCCTCCAGGAGTGATCCCTGGGCACAGAAGGACCTTGATGTACTCCTCCAGGAGTGATCCCTGGGCACGTGTTTAGGGTAAGCCCTAAGCACGGCCAAGTGTGACTAGAAACAAAAAACAAAGACAGAGAATACTGAAAGCAGCAAGATAAAAAAATAATAATAAAAAGGAAACTTACACGCAAAAGAAAGATGTACAGCAGATCTACCAAATGATACTTTAAGCGCCAAAAGAGAATGGGAGGATACAGTACAAAAATTCAACAAAATGAACACCTCGCCGAGAATAATCTATCCAGATTAGGATTCATTCGTATTTAAAGGAACGAACAGTACAGAGCTTTGTGGTCAGGCAATACCTTCGGAATTCATAGCCTGAAAAACTACTTTTTCAAGAAGCATTAAAGAATTTTCTTTATAAAGACATGATAAATGTCTCAGCACTTTGCCACTGAGCATGGCATTCACTCATGCTACTTATGGCTGTCCTCTACTAGATTAAGAAGGTCTATTTATTCCTAGCTGCTAAAGGATTTTATACTATTTTTTTAGTAAATTAAGGTTTCATCATCGTTCTAATAACACCAAACATTAGCCAAGCAGCACAAATGCTGGCTGACTTCGACCAAGAATGTGGAAAGATAGGTCTACAGCTGAATCTAAAGAAAACTATGTTTATGAAAAATGAACTAGTTCCAGAGGCCCCATTCACTCTCAATGGAACAAACATCTCTGAATGCAGCAGTTATGTGTACCTAGGTGGAGAAGTCAACATGATGAACGACCTAAAACCTGAGCTGCGCAGGAGGAAGAGAGCAGCATGGAATGCCTACAAAGGCATCAAAGAAATAGCTAAAAGGACAAAGAAGGATGTGTCCAGCTCCGGGCACATCTCTTTGACTCCACCATTCTCCCTGCATTAACATACGCCTCAGAGACCTGGGCCCTATGAAAGCAGGATGAGAATGCTATTCGGGTCTCCCAGAGAGGAATCGAAAGAGCTATGCTTGGAAAATCATGCCTCACTCAAGTGAGAGAAGAATCCGGAGTTCTGACCTCCATCATTATTCCAGAATCAGGGACGCTGTCTCATTTGCCAAGGCATCGAAAATCAGATGGGCTGGACATGTAATGCAATTTGGAGACAACTGCTGAACTAGAGCCGTTACCAACTGGATCCCACGGGATGTCAAAAGATCACGTGGCCGCCCACCTACAAGATGGTCAGACTTCCTTGTAAAGACCCTGGAAGGAATGGTTTGAGGCTCTTCATATTCCTGAATCAACCAGATGCCACTGGGCTACATTGGCATGTGATAGGGTCCAATGGCGCCCGCTCGAGCAAATCGATTTTAACGGGATTCAAGTGATCAAGTGATCAGGGCTTCATTTATATTGCCTATTCAGTTGATCTTGTTCTTACATATGTAAGGATTCTTCCACTGAGTGCATAGTTTTGGGAAAGACGCATATGGAACAGGGAGGATACCACCAAGCCGGCAAGATCAGTCAAATCACCCCTGGCAATCAATGGGTTGCCAAGTGTCATAGTCAGATTGCTCCCACAGCCCACGTTGGATTTCTTGATTGGCGCAGGGGGAATATTGTGTCCTTATTCTCTTTCAGATCTCTGTGATAGCCATGTGCACCTGCCCACATACCAAATTCCGCAGGATGGATATGTCATTCCAAACGATCCCCCTTCTGAAATCCGACATGCCATTTTGTCAGTAAAGAAGCAAACAGCACCATGCCCAGACAAAGTCATACCCGTAAACCTGAAGAATCTGCCATCAGTTCTCATAAATATACTGGCTTAGCTCTTCACATGCTACCTGTCTGAATGCAAGGTGCCCTCCCAATGGAAAACCAGGACAGTTCTACTGTTCAAGAAGGGAGACATTCACGACATCGGCAACTATCGCCCCATCTGCCTGTTGTCTGTCATCTACAAGCTGTTCACTCGAGTCATCCTGAATAGGACTGACAGAACATTAGATGAAGGACAACCATGTGAGCAAGCTGGTTTCTGAAAAGAATTTAGCAAAATCGACCATATCCACACAGTAACCAAGCTCATCGAGGTTTGTAGGGAGTTTAAGATGCCACTCTGTCTAACGTTCATTGATTTAGAGAAGGCCTTTGACTATGTTGGAGACCGAAGCGGCTATTGAAGCCCTAGCCAAACAGGGGCGTTCAAACTCAATACATCAAGGTCCTTCGTGAGCTCTATTATGGATTCACCACCAGGATCTCACCATTCTCCAAGGAAGTGATAATTGATGTCAAAAGAGGGGTTCGACAGGGTGATGCAATTTCACTGAAACTCTTCAGCGCCACCCTCGAGAACATCATGCAACAATTAGAATGGGAAGGAATGGGAGTGAAGATAGATGGTCGGCAACTACACCACCTCTGCATTGCTGATGACATCGTTCTAATAACACCAAACATTAGCCAAGTGGCACAAATGCTGGCTGACTTTGACTGAGAATGTGGAAAGATAGGTCTACAGCTGAATCTCAACAAAACAATGTTCATGAAAAATGAACTAGTTCAAGATACTTCATTAACTCTCAGAGGAACAAACACCTCTGAATGCAGCAGTTATGTGTACCTAGGTACACATAACTGCTCGAGAACTCAACATGATGAACGACCTAAAGGCCTGAGTTGTGCAGGAGGAAGACAGTGACATGGAATTCCTTCAAGAGAATTGAAGAAATAGCTAAAAGGATGAAGAACCTCCGGCTCCGGGCACATCTCTTCGACACCACCATTCACCCTATATTAACATATGCCTCAGAGACCTGGGCCCTACAAAAGCAGGATGAGAATGCTATTCGGGTCTCCCAAAGAGTAATTAAAAGAGCTTTGCTTGGAATATCATCCCTCACTCAAGTGAGAGAAGAAACCCAGAGTTCCGACCTCTATCGACAATCCAGAGTCAGGGATGCTGTCTCGTTTGCCAAGGCATCAAAAATCAGATGGGCTGGACTTGTAATGTGATTTGGAGATGACCGCTGGACTAGAGCCATTACCGACTGGATCCCAAGGGACGTCAAAAGATCACATGGCCACCCATCTACAAGATGGTCAGACTACTCGTCAATAGTTGAATAGTTTTTTTTGTTTTTTTTTAAGTATTTTATTATACCACTGTGAGATATACAATTACAAAGATATACAATTAAAAAAGTTCATATTTGGGTTTTGGTCATACAGTGTTCCAGCACCCATCCCTCCACCAGTGCCCATTTCCCACTACCAACTACCAGGTTTCCTCCCCCTCCCCAGCCCACCTCCATGGCAGGTTCTTTATTTCTTTCCCTTTCTCTCTCTTTCTCTTTTCCTTCCCTTCTAGACTATGGATTACAGAACATACATTAAAGGGTTGTTATGTGTATCTTTTGAACAAACAGTTTGAGGCTCTTCATATTCCTGAAGCAACCTGATGCCATTGGGCTACACTTGCTCGTATCACTGTATCACTGCCTTCCCATACATCATCAATTTGCTCCAGTGGGCACCAGTAAAATCTCAATACTTCCTGTTACTTGAAAGATACCAAGGGCATCATTCAGCTCCAAAAACATAAAGAGTCTCAAACCATTCCATCAGGTCATGGGTATGTGTTGCAGGACACCTAAAAGCCTAGGCCTCTGCATCTGCCCTGGATTGCCTCCTGCCGGTCACTTCATAGATAGGGGGATAGTCTGAATGTGGCAGTTTTATCTGACCATGTATTCTGTATTGGCTGGTATAAATATTCTCTCATGCTACCACAAGCATCGTGGGACTAGCTAGATCTTACCAGCAAGCAAGCAAGCATGGCTCCCTGATAACTCAAAGGCAACTAAAATACAAAACTACTGTGAAGTAGAGAGACTCTTGTGGAGGCTTGGAGAAATATTTAACTGGCATTAGTATTAGTCTTTGGTACAGAGACATGCCATCTCAGAAACCCCCTTCTCTACCCTATAAAGGCAATTCCAGGCAGATCTTGGCTCAAGATATTAGGTGAGGTGCTGGGAGAAATTACCTGAGGGCATTTGATCCTTCCTGTCAGGGGAAGTTACATTTAGCTTATAGCTTCTCCCAGCTCTGTTAGGAGGCTTTGAATTAGCTCTGGGTCCTTATAAACAACCAGATGGTCTCCTGAAGTTGCTACATTCTATGGAGCTGTTTTCCTGTTTTCATCTATAGATAGCCCAGCCCGTGGAGTTTGGGTGGATTTCTAGCTATGAAATAAGCTGCAAGAAGAAAGAATCTCTCTTTTTTCCCCTTTTGCTATTTCGGCTTCCCTTGGTGTTTTGCTTCTCTGTCCTCTTCATTCTCTGTTGGGCCTCAACATGTGGTGGCAGCCATCTTGGCCTACACCTGGCTGGGGCCTAGCTGGGAACCCAGAGTCCAGAGGTTTTCCCTGCTCTTGGATTGTATATTGGAACCTGTGATAGTAAAGCCCTTTTAAAGCTGTATCGGATTCCTAAGTCTTCATCCATTCCCCACCGGCCGGAGGTAGAATGGAACTCTCTTCCCGACACTGTCGGGGACCCCGCGGCACTCCCGACAGGTATGAGGTCTATAATTGTTACTGGTATTTGGCATGTCAAATATGGCATGGGTAGCTTGCCATGCTCTGCCGTCTTGGATGGGATACTCTAGTAGTTACCTCAAAACTCGAGCAACTATTGATGAACCATGCAGCCGCAATCACCACTTCTGCTGGTGGAGCTTGAGAGGGAGTCCAGATGTGGAAAATGGCGGCCCTCCTGGTGAGGGGGTTCCTGGGGCTTCTTGCGAGGCTCTTCTGGGGTGGTGGGCCAGGGCTGGAACCCGCCGTCCCTCCAGGATGCCTCGTGATCAGCTGGGCACAGGGAGAGCAAGTATCAGCTGTGATCCGTGTGTGTGAGTCTCTGGATTGGCATACCTGGGCTGGCCTTGAAAAAGACTGCTGCAGGTGGGTCACTGATGAGTCGGGCTGTGATCAGCTTTTATGATGGGTGGAGCTCTGAGGAGAGGGGAGTCCGCATGTGAAAAATGGCAGCCCTCCTGATGTAGGGGTTGCTCTGGCTTCTTGCAAGGTTCTGCTGGGGTGGCGGGCCAGGGCTAGTATCCGCCATTGATCCGGGACGCCTCATGATCAGCTGGGCACAGGGAGAGCAAGTAGCAGCTCTACCCCATGAGTGTGAGTTTCTGGCACATGATAGGGTCAAATGGAGTCACTGGCACATGATAGGGTCAAACAGAAATATTACTGGCGTCTGCTCGAGCAAATCGATGAATAACGGGATGTCTAGTGATCAAGTGATCAAGTGATTCTCTTTCGGTATGCCACTTCTTTAACAGGAAGGAAGGGGTGAGAAGTGGATGGAACAGCTATAGAAAGTACAGTGTATTGGAGTGGACAGGAACTAGACCTTTAGTTGAGACAATTCATGATGTTGTATAAACAGATGTTGATTATAATTATTAGTTCTACGTGCTACTTCTTCAAAGTACACTTATCCTTCATATAGGGTTATATGATCACTGAGCAAGACTTTCATTACCAGACAAAACAAATAATATGATTAAAAATATTTTTTCTTCTTCTGGCAGGAAACATTTTGTTACCCACTATTCATGGTTATCATTCATAGCTGATCATGAGGTACCGGGAAGGGAAGGAGGGTTCTAGCCCTGGCCCACCATCCCAGCAGAGTCTCTCAAGAAGCCAGAGGAACCCCCACACTATAAGTGCTGCCATTTTAAACATCCAGACGCCACAACTCATCAGGTTCATCAATACATACAAGAGATGAAAGGCTACTACAAGAGTATCCCACCGCATGGCAGAGCCTAGCAAGCTACCCATGTCGTATTTGATATGCCAAGAACCAGTAACAATTATAGACCACATTCCCACGACCTGAAGGAATGGATTGAGGCTTTTCATGTTCCTGGGGTGAGCAGTTGCTCTTGGGCTACACCCACATGTGACAGGACATATATGGAGATGATACTGGTGCCTGCTTAAGCAAATTGATGAACAATGGGAAGACAAGTGATACAAGTGAAGTAAATGTAGATACCATTTTTTTTGTGCTCCATTTCTTTGTATCTCTTGAAGGGTCACACACACCCAGCAGTGCCCATGACTTCCTTCTGGCTCAACATTCAGGGATCACTCCCGGTGGTGCTCATAGAGCCACGCTGGGGATCAATCCTGGGTCAGCTCCATGAAGACCTAATTCCCATGACCTGAAGGAATGGTTTGAGGTTCTTCATGTTCCTGGAGTGAGCAGATACCCTTGGATATATAAGTGACATGCCCTTTGATCATATAAGGGTATATAAGTGACAAGTGTCCTTGTCACTAGCAAGTTTGACAGGACATATGGAGATGTTACTGGTGCCTGCTCAAGCAAATCAAACAACGGGGAAGACAAGTGATACAAGTGATACAAGTGATTCATGGTTATGGATTCCACCTTTGTTTTGTTAACTATTCTTTCTTCTTTTTTAAATATTTCCTGGAAGTACTTTTCAACAGATTTATGCCTAACCACAAAATCACAAAGTTATAAGCCTTTTGGAATTATTTCACTTAAAACAAGTTATTAAAGGGCCAGGCAGGAACTCCAATAATATATTTGGTTCCATGCACTACATTTCCCTTATCTCAGTTTGTGGTACAAGTTAATGGGAATGAATACTACAGATGTTAATTTCAGCTGCCTCCATCAAATATTTAGTACTCACTTTAGCCTCAGTGACAGAAACAGCCTTCAAATTAACATATTTTAAAACTATTATAGGATGAGAGAGATAATAAAATAGGTAGGGTGTTTGCCTTGCATGCAGCTGACCAGGGTTCAATCCTCAGTACCACATATGGCCCCTATACGCCACCAGGGTGATCTCTGAGCACACAGTCAAGAGTAAATTTGAGCACATCCAGGTGTAGCCCCAAAATATATGGGTAAGAGCAATAGAACAGCAGGCAGACTGCTTGCCTTGCTCGCATCTGACTCAGGTTCAATCCCTGGCACCATGTATGAGCCTCCAAAGCGTAAAGGAATGATCTCTGACCAGAGTCAGGAGTAAGCCCTGAGCACAAGGTGTGGCCTTAACAAAAGCATACATTTTAATGTAATCTCCCATAAAAGTGTACTGTCAAAACTTATTGTGATTCGCAAAACAAACTGAAAACCTTTTGCAATGATTATAAAGAAATGTGGAAATTTATCAATTATTTTACTGATACATCTTCACTGCATTTCCAAACAATTTTAATCTTGTTTTTCTCTGTCACATTTTATGGTAGCTACAGTGGTAGTGATTACCCAAAGTTCAGAAAATCAAAATAAAAAGACCCTATGTGTCAAATTTTTAGGTAGCATTCAAATGTTATTTTTTAAAGTGTAAGGGAGTATTATATAATTTCCTCCTCCACAGCCCTAAAAACAAAATTTGAAGTTTGAAGTGCAACTCTGAACCTCACAGACCTTTCTCTCTTTCGAGGCTTTATTTCTCCTGCACCTTCTAGATTGAGTTCTAATACAAAAAGCCCCCAGAGGAGGAAAGTGGACTTGCACTCACAGGAGAGGAATTCCCAGGCAACCTTCATACAAAAGTACAGAACCAGCAGCAACAAAAGCTCACATTCAGTACCACTGGCACACCACACATCTCCAAGGAGTACTGATGATTTTGAAGTATTTAAGTCATCTTATAAATGCTGCCATTCACTCTCACCGCTGCTAGTGGGCATCTGAGAAATCTTTCAACACACTCCTGTTAGAAGTCCTCAGGGACAGATAAGTAATGAGGAAAGGCCTTTCCAAATTTAAAGGGAAACATTTGGTACTTCAGTTTCCAGTATTGCAACATCTCTTTTCAACAAAGGAATTTATTACCTAGTACGTCACCTTTTCCCTGTAGGAGAATTTAATGCCAACCATGGAGTTGGATTACTTCTGGTTTTGAAGCCTGTCTTGTGAAATTAAAGAGAAGACAGCCTTAAAAGTGATAGAACACACATGATTTCAGTCTTCACCATGAACCCTTGGTTATCAAACCTGGAACCTATTACATATAAGAAGAAAACACAGGAGCTTTAGAAAGAAATGGAATAAGCAGTGAAGATATTTAATCTAATCAAGTGAAAAGGTCACCAACACTTATTGGTGTTTCTCCAATATTCAGTTCTCTCTAATCCATAATCTTCAAGCACACTTTGAGAACTTGAGATAATCATCAGACACAACTCATATTCTATTGATAGAATATTTGTTATTTGTAAAAAAAAAAATAGCAAAAAAAAACCAATTTTACAATTAACTATGAAAGATTTCGTCTCTTCCATACTAGGATGTGACTGATGTCTGCTTTTTGTGTTTTGTATTTATTTAAAATACAGACAACAGACGACTGTATTAGAACAGTTAGAATTCAACATGGAAAATAGCCCATCTAGATTCACAATGTGAAGCATTAGTGACAAAGAGTAAATGATCAAAATTTATCTGTTGTTATTGCTATCACTATCATTTTTATTGAGAAGGTACAATCAAATCTCAAAAGATTTAACTATCTGAAAAAGAAGTAGCTAACATAAATGAAAAAAAGTTTTGTCTTTCTAAGTAAAAAATTCTTTTATAGATTAAGACCTATTTCAAATACATTGAAAGATACAAATAATTTTTAAAAATTCAAAAAATGAATAATTAAAATCTTTTATTAACACAGAGACACGTCTCAAAACTTAAGCCATTCTAAAAGCAATCCCGGGAAAAAGAAGATGGGGAGGCATCACCTTCCCAACTTCAAACTGTACTACAAGGCAGTAGTAATTAAAACAGCATGGTATTGGAATAAAAACAGACCCGTGGACCTATGGAATAGAATTGAGTATCCTGACACCCAACCTCAAACACATGATCATTTAATCTTTGATAAAGGTGCAACGAGTCTAAAATGGAGTAAGGGAAAGCCTCTTCAATAAGTGGTGTTGGGAAAACTGGGCAGCGACATGTAAAAAATGAATTTGGACCTGTGTCTAACACCATGCACAAAAATCAGATCAAAGTGGATTAAAGATCTCAATATCAGACTTGAATCCATAAAGTACATTGAAGAAAATATAGGAAAAACCCTCCATGACATTGAAGCTAAAGGCATCTTCAAAAGATGAAACATCTCTAACAAAGCAACTAGAAGAAAAGATAAATATATGGGACTACATGAAACTAAAAAGCTTCTGCACCTCAAAAGAAACAGTGACTAAGATACAAAAAGCAGTCCACAGAATGGGAAAGAATATTCACCCAATACTCATCTGATAAGGGGTTAATATCCAGGATATATCAGGCACTGGTAGAACTTTACAAGAAGAAAACAAACAACCCCATCAAAAAATGGGGAGAAGAAATGAACAGAAACTTCAGCAGGAAGAAATTGAATGGCCAAAAACATATGAAAAAATGCTCATCATCACTAATCATCAGAGAGATGCAAATCAAAACAACAATGAGATACCACTTTACACCACAGAGACTGGCACATATTCAAAAGAACAAGAACAACAAGTGCTGGCGTGGGTGTGGGGGAAAAGGGGCACTCATCCATTGTTGGTGGGAATGCCGGCTGGTACAGCCTTTCTGGAAAACAATATGGACATTCCTCCAAAGACTAGAAATTGAACTCCCATTTGACCCAGCCATACCACTCCTGGGAATCTACTCTGGGAAACCAAAAATCGCAGCGGAAACACCATCCCTACTTTTATGTTCATAGCAGCATTATTCACAATAGCCAGAATCTGGAAGCAACCCGAGTGCCGAAAATAGATGACTGGATAAAAGCTTTGGTACATCTACACAATGGAATACTATGCAGCTGTTAGGAAAAATGAAGTTATAAAATTTGCCTACAAATGGATGGACATGGAGAAGATTATGTTGAGCGAAATTAGCCAGAAGGAGAGAGACAGTTACAGAATGACTGCATTTATCTGTAACTAAATATATGGTACTATTATGATACCAATATCAAGGTCAAGTGAAGCTACATCGGAGGTCCTGTCAAGGTGGAATTATCACAAACGTGTGGGAGTCAGAGGCTAGGTAAGACAGAAAATGGAACAGTGTGCTAACAATTGTTGGGGTACTATGCCAACCTAGAACTGAGCATTAAATAGAGGCAAAAAGATACAAATGACAACCCTTTAATGTATGTTCTGTAATCCATAGTCTGGGGGGAAGGAAAAGAGAAGAGAGAGAAAGGGAAAAGAAATAAAGAACCTGCCATGGAGGGAGGGCTGGGGAGGGGAGGACCGGGGCGTTGGTGGTGGGAGATGGGCACTGGTGGCGGGATGGGTGCTGCAACACTGTATGACCAAAACCCAAATATGAACTTTTTTAATTGTATATCTTTGTAATTGTAAAAAAAAAAAAAAAAAAAACTTAAGCCATTTCTTCTTTTCCTCTTTCCTCTATCAAAGTTACATTCTCAATGTGGGAACAGTCCCAATAAGAATTTTGAGTGTGATTACAAACCATGTGATAGGGTCATCCTTTTACTCTAAATTACCTCAATTTAGTTACCTAAATTATACTTACCTAATTAGGGCACCAAGTACAGATGGTTCCAGACAGAAAAAGTATGAGAGACAGCTACCCCAGTAAACTAAAGTTCTTCACTATGACAGAGCTCCTAAATCCTATCATCACTATTGTATTTATCTGGGAAAAATATTACATATGTCAGCATTTAGATTTATTCACTTGATATTGCATTAGGGAAGAAGTCATGAAAGAATCGCATTGCTTGAAAAGTTCACTTGATGTTGTATATCACATATCCCCTTTTCAAAAAAATACTGTGTCACCCTGCTAATCCCTCTTCTTTAAGCAAGCCAACAGAAAGCCCCCAACAATTGCTCCTGAGACTACTACTATCTGCCTGTATTTCCAGCATTCCATGGGGGAGACAGTATTGGCCTCTCTGGGAAGTACTGTTCTTATCACTCACCATCTAAATTCCTATTCCATTAGAGGTGAACTGAGAAGGGGGGATCACCTCAGTGGTGGAATCTAATCTAAATCACTTAAGAACCCCCATGCCTTAGCATCCTAACTGGGGAAAAAAATGGCTTAGCTAAATCAGTTTTAAATTCCTAACAAGACAAAACCATATAGCTGCAAGTACTTTTAGGACTTTAAAATTTATGACTAAAATTCAGCAGTTTGCAATGAGTGATCGCTTATGAAAACCCCCTCTTAAAAAAGTTATTAATAAAAGAAACAATCTATTTATTTAGGTAAAATAGAACTATAGAGAGACTTAAAAATTTTATTGAGACATTATATACTTTTCAGGTGAGCATGATTATAAATTAATATATGCATATAAAATATAATTAGTTCAGGAGCCACAGAGAAGCATCGGACAGGGCGCTAGTGTCGCATGAAGTCAACCGAGGTTCAATAGCAGAACACCCCATACTGCCCCCTCAGCACCTCCAGGAGTTAGTGATACCTGATCCCTGAGTACAGAGAGAGGAGTAAGCCCAGATGTGGCTCCCAAAACAAATAATGGTTCAACTGTAGAATATATGCTGTGCACATGAGAAGCCCTGGGTTTGATCCTCAGCACTACAATAAATAAATAAATAAATAAATAAATAAATAAATAAAGCCCTCAGATTTATCCATCACTATACAATTGACATTTTGACTGATTTATTTTCCTTCCATCTCACAATGCCTAATTATGTGTTTCAATATAAAAAAGCTATATTTGCTTTATTTAGAGTGTTTTATTTTTTAAGGGTAATGGAGAAAAGATGACTGACTCATTGTCTTGCCATTGTCTGGTTAACAACGGTGTACATGGACCTTCCACAAATATCATCTCATTAAAACTCCATAAGTAATTTTAAGGAAGATATTATCATTTCCAGTCAAGAGATAAGAGAAGTGAATTGGAAAAGCCAATACTCTTAAAATCTAAATCATCTATAAACTCTATGCTTATTCAATGATAATTCGTCAGTGCAGAAATTAGGCTATTATCATATGAATAAAGGAAGGCAAACAAAGAAAAATCAAAGGTTTCAAAGTCCTGAGTTCAAGCTCCAGAGCAAAGTAATAATTAACTGTAAATAAAAAATACAGAAAATTCTGATACCAATATTTAAGATTGTATATAACCTCTGGATCCAGAGACTCACAGACATGGGGCAGAGCTGTTACTGGCTCTCCCTGTGCCCAGCTGCTCCACGAGGCACCCAGGAGGGATGGCGGGTTCTAGCCCTGGCCTGCCACCCCAACAGAGCCTTGCAACAAGCCAGACGGCCCCCCCATTCCATGAGGGCCTCCATTTTCCACATCTGGACTGCCCCCTCGTCAGAACTCCATCCAGCAGACTAGCCTATCACAGCCCGGCTCACAAGGCCACAAGCAGCTGCATGGTACATCAATAAATGCTAGATTTAGAGATGACTACAAGAGTATGCTACCGCACGGCAGAGCCTGGCAAGCCTCCCGTGTTGTATTTGATATATCAAATACCAGTAACAATTATAGACCTCATTCCCATGACCTGATGGAATGGTTTGAGGCTCTTTGCCTGGAGCAAGCAGGTGCCCTTGGGCTCTACTTGCATGAGACAGGACATATGGAGATGTTACTGGTACCCGCTCGAGCAAATTGATGATTAACGGGAAGACAGTGATACAGTGATATAACCTCTACTTTTAAGTGCAACATTCTAAAAACAGTAAATCACAAAGAGTATCCCAGAGTAATAATGTTGAAATTGGAAAGTGTTTTGTATCAAAAGCTATTAAAGGTATATAGGTGTTCTTTAAATGGCTGGATACAGGGCCAGAGCAATAGAATAGAGGGTAGGGCATTTGCATTACGCGTGGCCGACCTGGGTTCGGTCCCTGGCATCCCAAATGGTACTCCGAATACTACCAGGAGTAATTCCTGTGTGCAGAGTCAGTAAGAACCCATGAGCATGCTGGGTATGATCACAAAAAAAAAAAAGAGAGAAAAGAAAAAATGGTAAGATACAGTTATGGACATCTACATTACTGTAGGTGCAATATAATGTAAAAGAAATATTTCAGCATACATAATAATGCAACTATTATAAAGCTCATAATTAATAATAAAGAAAGTTATACCATAAATTTAACCCATAAATAAAAAACAAGCCAAATATATTAATAATAATTTTCTTAATTACAAAATTTAGAAGGGATTCATAGAAGAGATTTGAATGCCTAGGGCCTTTAAAAAAATAAAAGGAGAGTGAGCTTGATTTATTTCTCAATAAATTTCTCTGTACAAAGAGAGGCCATTTAATTCTTTTTTATGAGAATTTCAAAAAACAACACTCAGCATTTAGTACCCTCATAAAGTATGCTAAAAAAAAAAGTTAAAATCTGCTCACCAATTATTCACAATACCCAGAATCTGGAAACAACCAGAGTGCCCAAGAATCGATGACTGGATAAAGAAGCTTTGGTACATCTACACAATGGAATACTATGCAGCTGTTAGGAAAAATGAAATTATAAAATTTGCTTATAAATGGATGGACATGGAGAAGATTATGTTGAGCCGAAATTAGCCAGAAGGAGAGAGAGACAGATACAGAATGACTGCATTTATTTGCATGACCCAAATATATATGTACATATTATGATACTAATATCCAAGGTCAAGTGAAACATGTATTCAGGAGATCTTGTCAAAGGTGGAAATTATCACAAACGTGTGGGAGTCAGAGGCTAGGTAAGACAGAAAATGGAACAGTGTGCTAACAATTGTCAGAAAGTACTAATACCAACCTAGAACTGAGCATTAAATACAGGCAAAAAGATACAAATGACAACCCTTTAATGTATGTTCTGTAATCCATAGTTTGGAATCAAGAGGGGGGGGGGGGGGGGGGGGGGGGGGGGGGGTGGGGGGCTGTGGGCTGGACGCCAAACCAAATATGAACTTTTTAATTGTATATCTTTGTAATTGTATATCTCATGGTGGTATAATAAAATACTTTAAAAAAATCTGCTCACCAGTCACTGCTTATATTTTATCTATTCAACACAACTTCAAGGGTGGTTATGAGATTTGAGAAAGACAAAAAATTCTGAAAGTGGGAAGGGAAAATGGTAATCTTATTTATTTGTCTAGATCAGACTTGAATTTAAGAAAGTTTTATTAAGAAATCCAGGGTAATGCCTGAGAGTGCTCAGAACTTACTTCTGGATCTATGTTTAGTGATCATACCTGGTGGGGTTCAGCGAACTATGTGGAATGCTGGAGCTCAAACCCAGGTCTGCTGCAAGCAAGGAAAGCACCCTACCCACTGTAGTATTGTTCTGGCTCCAGAAATAAAATTTTTAAATACTCCAAAAGCTACCTTAACACCAACTAGCAAAACTGCCATATAAGTGAAAAAGAAAATAGAGTTGGACTACTTTAAATGACTCAATGTGGCAAAACCACAAAATTTTAAATAAAATATACGAGAAACTTATTTATGAGGCTGGAGAAATAGCACAGCGGGGAGGGCATTTGCCTTGCACGTTGGCCGACCCGGGTTCGATCCCCTGGCATCTCATATGATCCCTGAGCAACACTAGGAGTAATTTCTGGAGTTCAGAGACAGGGGTAACTCCTGAGCATCGCTGGGTGTGACCCAAAAAAAAAAAAAAAGAAAAGAAAAAAAGAAACTCTTGTTTATAATTTTATTCAAAATCACCTAAGGTTATGCTTCCTAATTTCTCCTAGGGCATGAAAAAATAATATGTATTTGTTTAAAATCAGAAAGGTTAGGAAATTCTCAAAATTCCCCATTAAACCTAACTATAGATCCCATCAGGGTCACAAGCCTCAAATTAAGTATCCACACAACTATAATTTAATCTAAAGATATATATGCACATGAATATAAACCCATAGGTGCAATTTTTAATTTTGATCGCCAATAAAAATATCTATAGTGACCATGAACTTTATGTGACAGAATAAAGGACACTGTCATTACCTAGAGACTAATATGAAAATTGTAGTAAAAATAATGAAATTAGTCTATAATATTAGTATCAGAGCATTCCTACTAAAAACAACCAGGGCACTCTGAATAAATAACTAGTTCTTGGTCTGGCTAAAGAATTCTCCAAAAGAAGTGTGAAGCATTTTTGTTCTATCTAAAAGCAAAAAAATCTATCAAAGAGAGCCATGCCAAAAGACTATAGAAGTCAACTTAAAGTGGCCTTCCTTAACAAAAAACAAAGAACAAAAAAACAACAACAGTGTAACGACTCAATCTGCAAAAAATAGAATCATTGTTCCAGATTCTTTGATAGGATTATGAGTAACCAAAACAGACTGTTTACTGAAAAATTTGCAAAAAAGAAGTTCACCACATGTACTCTAACAAGATAGTCAAGGCTCAACACTATAGTTTTGGGGCCACAGCTATAATACAGTGGCTCTGGATCAGGCATACCTGGGCTTGAAATAGACAGCTGTATGGTGGGACTCTTACGAGCAGGGCTGTGATCAGCTCTTCTGCTGGGTGGAGCTCTGATGAGCTGTGGAGTCAGATGTTGAAAATGGCGGCTCTCATGGTGTGTGTGTGTGGGTGCGGGGGGCTGGGGGGAGCCTCAGAGACACGTGGTAAAGCTGCTACCGGCTCTCCCTGTGCCCAGCTGATCACAGATCATCTCTGTGCCCAGGAGGGAAGGTGCGTTCTAGCCCTGGCCCGCCATCCCAGCAGAGCCTCGCACAAAGCCAGAGGAAATAAAAGTATCATATCCAAAGTGAAAATGGGCCCTGATAGACTGAACTGGAGCATATGCTTTGCATGCAGGAGACCTTTGCATGCATGATCCAGGCACTGCACCATGCCCTAAGCACTACCAGGAGCAACTCAAAGCACAGAGCCTGATCATATATGGTTTGCCTCAAAAACTAAAAGTGAAAACATATCTTAACAGGCTTATTAAAAAAAGAAGAAATAGCAAAAGAAAGGATCAGTGAACTTAGCACTAGTCATGAGTTCAGCGTGTAGGTCATTTGCCTTGCATGCAGCCAACCTAGGTTCGGTTCCCCAGCATCCCCCAAGCACAACCAGGAGTAATTCCTGAGTGCAGAGCCAGGAGAAATCCTAAGCATTGCTGGGTATGACTACCTCACATCCCCACTTCCAAGTGGGGCATTGCTTTTTAAGTTAAAATACATGTACTAGAGTGACAGATATTGATCCTTTCTTTTGCTATTGGAATATCACGCATGAGGGGAAGGTGGGAGGTAGAATGAGGATAAGGGAACACATATTTAAAATGTATCTTTTTATGACTAAGAAATTGCATCACATATCATAATAGGACATGTACAATGCTTACTGAATAGAAATACTTGCTCTTTATTAATTTCCACAATAATTTTGAAATGATACTTGAGAGGGAAAACAAATTCAAACAGAACCAGGAATCCTGCCCACAGAACCAAGAAGCAAAGCAGAACATAAACAATATGAAAAAGGCCAGATCCCATTTCATCTATTCAATTTGAGTGAAATGAAGATATAAACAAACTTTGTGGTGGTGTGTTTTTTTTAATCTACTGCATTTGATTTTTCAAAAACAAAAACATCCATTTTCCACAGCTAGTTCCCTGTGAACCAAAAAAAATGGCAAAAGGCTTTGGTAAGGACATATTTAAATGACATGTCCGTAGCTCTACAAATAGCCAATCTATGACATTTCTACTAGAAAAAAAATAGCTGATTAAATTCCAACTTGGTCTTTTTTTTTCATGTATCTATTGCCACTGAACAGAAGGTTCTTTAAGCACTCAGACATCGTTGGACCATTCTGAACCTCTTCATGTGAAAATAAGAATCACTGTGAGAAAAGTGCTCAGCACGGTGCCTGATTATAGCTAGTGCTTATAAATGGCAACTACTTTTTATCATTCTTCTGTTGATCACAAAATTGTGGAAAGTGTGTAGTTGATACTACACTATCCACACAACATCTATTTCCTTCTACTTTCTAACTTACAGACTAAAATAAAATACAGAGTTCTACTTTCCACTCCCCCACCAGTTAGTGCATTTGTAAAATACAGTGTTAGACCATTAGGAAGACGATTAGCTCAATATTGGGCCAAAATTAGCCAATTAATATATGAGATGTCTACTGAGGAACTTGAAAGGAAAGTGTTCCTTATTCTTAGAAAAGAGCTACCAAAAGAGATGGGGTATTTTTTTTCAAGCAATTGAGCAGTCATTCAGCCATCAGCCTAAGGAAGAAATCAACAGAATTACAAAAGAACAAGGAAAGTGTAGAACTGGAGAAATTCCTGAGTAAACCAACTAAGTGGTCCACCCATCTCTGAACTTTCTCCTAAATAAAATCCTATCATCACTTATTTTTTTAAATATTTTATTATACCACCGTGAGATATATAATTACAAAGATGTTCATAAGGCGTTTATATTTGGGTTACAGTCATACAGTGAGTGTTCCAGCACCCATCCCTCCACCAGTGCCCATTACTTATCTTTAAAGCCAGTTTGAACAGTGATTTCTGTTATCTTTGCTCCAAAATACATTTATTTTTACTATAAACACAATTATTCAAATTCAGTTTTATCCATATTTTAAATTTTTTGTTTTTAAGCACTGTCGTTTAAAATACTTTTAATGAAATAATTTTATGAAACTCCTGAGCCAACTAAGCCAGTGGCCCACCCATCTATAGGGTTCCAACACCACATCCTCCAGTACAGTGTCTGCTTCTCTCTGGCATTATTTCAGGGTTCCCTCCCAATCCACCTTTCTCTTCTACTCTCATCCATCTACCCCTACACACCCTCCCCAGAACCCTTCTAAATTCAGTTTTGTAGACCAATTCCCAGCATTTGGCCATGTGTTATTCCCTCACTATGTTTCATTATGTCACATATATGAGAAAAATCATTCAGTACTTGACCTTCTCCTTCTGCGTCGAGGAACGCCACCAGGGTCCCAGACAGTGCCGGGAAGCGAGTGCCCTTCTACCATCAAGGCCAGCGGGGAATGGATGAAAACTCAGGAATCCAATGCAGTTTTAAAAGAGCTTTACTATCACAGGTTCCGATATACAATTCAAGAGCAGGGAAAACCTCTGGACTCTGGGTTCCCAGCTAGGCCCCAGCCCCATGTAGGCCAAGATGGCTGCCACCACGTGTTGAGGCCCAACAAAGTGTGAAAAGGACAGAAAATCAAAACACCAAGGGAAGCTGAAATAGCAAAAAAGGAAAAAAGAGAGCTTCTTTCTTCTTGCAGCTTATTTTATAGTTACAAACCACCCAAACTCCCCAGCCCGGCCCATTCTGGGCTGGGCTATCTAGAGATGAAAACAGGGAAAACAGCACTATAGAAATGTAGCAACTTCAGGAGGCCTTCTGGCTGTTTACAAGGACCCAGAGCTAATTCAAAGCCTCCTAGCAGAGCTGGGAGGAGCTATAAGCTAAATGTAACTTCCCTTGGCAGGGAGGGTCAAATGCCCTCAGGTAATTTCTCCCAGCACCTCACCTAATGTCTTGAGCCAAGATCTGCCTGGAAATGCCTTAATAGAGTAGAGAAGGGGGTTTCTGAGACGGCATGTCTCTGTACCAAAAGACTATACTAATGCCAGTTAAATATTTCTCCAAGCCTTCACAAGAGTCTCGTCTACTTCTTGGTAGTTTTGTATTTTAGTCGCCTTTGAGTTATCAGGGAGCCATGCTTGCTTGCTTGGAGGCAAACAGCATTTTTCTCTGGTCTAATTACTTAGAGATCCAATGTGGCCAGGCAAAAAATGCTGGTAAGATCTAGCTAGTCCCACGATGATTGTGGTAGCATGAGAGAATATTTATACCAGCCAGTACAGAATACATGGTCAGATAAACTGCCACATTTAAACTTACCCCCTATCTACAAAGTGATCTTCAGGAGGCAATCCAGGGCAGATGCAGAGGCTTTTAGGCGTTTAGGTGTCCTGCAACACTTCTGTTAGGTCTAAAAGTACCTTGATTACTAGTATAACTAAGAGACATGCCAATGATCTTGGATTATATTTAAAAAATGAACTGGACTAAAATCAAACCACATTTCTCTTCAACATAACAGAGTATCATGTATAGCTAAGGTTCTTAAACAAGCAGGGTCACTAACTTCAGTTCACTACTGAGAAACAAGTAAGTAATCTGACCAATCAGTGCTACCAGATCCAGTTTGACTTGTATCACTTGTATCACGTGTCTTTCTGTTGTTCATCGATTTGCTCAAGTGGGCACCAGTAACATCTTCGTATGTCCTGTTGTGTGCTAGTGTAGCCCAAGGGCATCTGCTTGCTCCAAGAACAGGAAGACACTAAGACGATTCCTTCAGGTCATGGGAATGAGGCCTATAATTGTTACTGGTTTTTGGCATATCAAATACGACATGGGTAGCTTGCCAAGCTCTGCTGTGCGGGTAACTTTGGGTAACTTTGTACTTAATAATATTAAATCCTCCAACAAAATCCTTTCTCCTTTATAACTAAATTCCCCTAAAGGACTTTGTTTGGTTTAGTCACTTAAAAGAGTCTTAGAGGCAGGATATTTAGCACATTTCTCTAAGTGCCTAAAGCAAAGCTAGAACAGCTAAATGAAACTGTAAGAGTCAGTAGTCCTGAAGTAGTAAATCAATATTTTTTAATTCTGAGGAAGTCTATTGCTGCACAAAAGCAATCAGCATACACTTTTTCTCTTTACAGCAATAATAGGCGAAATAAGTAAATAAAAGTTAATCTTAAAATTCTATCTCAAGAAATAATTCAGCAGTGATTCTGGCTATTTTATTGGAAGAATGATTAACAATTAAAAAGCACTTCAAATGGAAGAGTAACCTTGAGCTATCAGAGACAAAAATGAAAATTCATAATACAAAGGAATCATTTGACAGATAAGATTATCTATGTATGTTAACAGTAGGAGGAAATTGCTGCCTTGGCTATTAATTTTTATGCATAAAACTATGGGAGTAAAAGGAGATAGACTCTGCCACTGTGAAAGGAAAGAGAAAAAGCGGAAGCCATGGAGGCGTGAGGCAGGGGTGGGCGAGAGAGAAACTGGGGGGCATTGGTGTCGGAA
The DNA here is from genome assembly GCA_021461705.1 of Cryptotis parvus. NCBI lineage: Eukaryota > Metazoa > Chordata > Mammalia > Eulipotyphla > Soricidae > Cryptotis > Cryptotis parvus. The sequence continues at coordinate 1,051 of JAJIBD010007792.1, read as the reverse complement.
CATTTTTGACTGAAATCCAATCATGAACAACGTTGTAACTGTGTATCCCACTGTGAATCAATTTAAAAAATCTAGCCCGCACAAAACAATTTCAAAAGAGTTTTTACCTAAATTATTGGGGTAATTATTTCAAATGAGTTTTTTTATTTTTTAATTATGCCACTGAGAGATATACAATTACAAGGATGTTCATGTTTGGGGTTCATTCATACAGTGTTCCAGCACCTATCCCTCTACCGGTGCCCATTTTCCACCACCAATGTCCCCAATTCCCTCCGCCCTTCCCCCAGTCTGCCTCTATAGCAGGCACTTTGCCTTTTCTATTTCTCTCTCTCTATATATATATCTATATAGATATAGATATGTATATATCTATATATATAGATAAATATAGATATATATCAAGTGAAGTATATATCTATATATCAAGTGATATATAGATATATATCAAGTGAAGTAGATAAATATACATATATATATATATATATATATATATATATATATATAATTTCACTTGATCACTTGACATCCCGTTATTCGTCGATTTGCTCGAGCAGGCGCCAGTAATATTTCCATTTGATCCTATTACGTGCCAGAGTGTAGCCCAATGGCATCTGATTGCTTCATGAATACAAAGAGCCTCAAACCGTTCGTTCAGGGTCTTGATGAAGAAGTCTGACCATTTTGTAGGTGGGCGGCCACGTGATCTTTTGACATCCCATTATATCCAGTCTGTAACGGCTCTAGTCCAGTGATCATCTCCAAATCGCATTACTTTCCAGCCCACCTGATTTTTGATGCCTTGGCAAGCGAGACAGCGTCCCTGACTCTGGAACAGCGATGGAGGTCGGGCTCCCCGGTTCCCTTCTTTCACTTGAGTGAGGCGTGATATTCCAAGCATAGCTCTTTTGATCCCTCTTTGGGAGACCCGAATAGCATTCTCATCCTGCTTTTGTAAGGGGCCCAGGTTTCTGAGGCTTATGTTAATATTATATATATATATATATATATATATATATATATATATATATATATATATATATATATATAT
>JAJIBD010007791.1:0-50058 GCA_021461705.1 Cryptotis parvus | reverse complement strand
TTTTTTTAATTAATTTATTTTATTTTATTTTTTTACAATTAAAAAGTTCATGTTTGGGTTTTGGTCATACAGTGTTTCAGCACCCGTCCCTCCACCAGTGCCCATCTCCCACCACCAACATCCCGGTTCCCTCCCCTCCCCAGCCCTGCTCCATTGCAGGTTCTTTATTTCTTTCCCTTTCTCTCTCTTTCTCTTTTCCTTCCCTTCCAGACTATGGATTACAGAACATACATTAAAAGGTTGTCATGTGTATCCTTTTGCCTCTATTTAATGCTCAGTTCTAGGTTGGCATTAGTACCCTCGACTATTATTAGCACCCTGTTCCATTTTCTGTCTTACCTAACCTCTGACTCCCACACGTTTGTGATAATTTCCACCTTTGACAAGACCTCCTGATATATGTTTCACTTGACCTTGGATATTGGTATCATAATATGTACATATATATTTATGCCATGCAAATAAATGCAGTCATTCTGTATCTGTCTCTCTCCTTCTGGCTAATTTCGCTCAACATAATCTTCTCCATGTCCATCCATTTATAGGCAAATTTTATAACTTCATTTTTTCCTAACAGCTGCATAGTATTCCATTGTGTAGATGTACCAAAGCTTCTTTATCCAGTCATCGATTTTCGGGCACTCTGGTTGCTTCCAGATTCTGGCTATTGTGAATAATGCTGCTATGAACATAAAAGTAGGGATGGTGTTTCCGCTGGCGTATTTTTGGCTTCCCAGAGTAGATTCCCAGGAGTGGTATCGCTGGGTCAAATGGGAGTTCAATTTCTAGTCTTTGGAGGAAAGTCCATATTGTTTTCCAGAAAGGCTGTACCAGCCGGCATTCCCACCAACAATGGATGAGTGTCCCCTTTTCCCCACATCCACGCCAGCACTTGTTGTTCTTGCTCTTTTGAATATGTGCCAGTCTCTGTGGTGTAAAGTGGTATCTCATTGTTGTTTTGATTTGCATCTCTCTGATGATTAGTGATGATGAGCATTTTTTCATATGTTTTTTGGCCATTCGAATTTCTTCCCTTGCTGAAGTTTCTGTTCATTTCTTCTCCCCATTTTTTGATGGGGTTGTTTGTTTTCTTCTTGTAAAGTTCTACCAGTGCCTGACATATCCTGGATATTAACCCCTTATCAGATGGGTATTGGGTGAATATTCTTTCCCATTCTGTGGACTGCTTTTGTATCTTAGTCACTGTTTCTTTTGAGGTGTAGAAGCTTTTTAGTTTCATGTAGTCCCATATGTTTATGTTTTCTTCTAGTTGCTTTGTTAGTGATGTTTCACCTTTGAAGATGCCTTTAGCTTCAATGTCGTGGAGGGTTTTTCCTATATTTTCTTCTTAATGTACTTTATGGATTCAAGTCTGATATTGAGATCTTTAATCCATTTTGATCTGATTTTTGTGCATGGTGTTAGACACAGGTCCAAATTCATTTTTTACATGTTGCTGCACAGTTTTCCCAACACCACTTGTTGAAGAGGCTTTCCCTTACTCCATTTTAGACTCATTGCACCTTTATCAAAGATTAAATGATCATGTGTTTGAGGTTGGGTGTCAGGATACTCAATTCTATTCCATAGGTCCACAGGTCTGTTTTTATTCCAATACCATGCTGTTTTAATTACTACTGCCTTGTAGTACAGTTTGAAGTTGGGAAAGGTGATGCCTCCCATCTTCTTTTTCCCGAGGATTGCTTAAGCTATCCTTGGGGTTTATTGTTCCATACAAATTTCAGGAGCGTTTGGTCAATTTCTTTGAAGAATGTCATCGGTATCCTCATAGGGACTGCATTGAATCTGTACAGAGCTCTAGGGAGTATTACCATTTTGACAATGTTGATTCTCCCCATCCATGAACAGGGAATGTGTTTCCATTTCCTTGTGTCCTCTTTTATCTCTTGGAGCAGTGTCTTGTAGTTTTCTTTGTACAGGTCCTTTACATACTTGGGTAAGTTGATTCCTAGGTATTTGATTTTCTGTGGCACAATTGTGAATGGAATCGTTTCCTTAATATCCCTTTCTTCTCTTTCGTTATTTGTATATAGGAAAGCCACCGACTTTTGGGTGTTGATTTTGTATCCTGCCACTCTACTATATGCGTCTATTGTTTCTAGGAGTTTTTTTGGTAGAGAGTTTAGGGTTCTCTAGGTATAATATCATGTCATCTGCAAATAATGATAGCTTGACTTCTTCCTTGCCTATCTGGATGCCCTTGATGTCCTTTTCTTCTCTGATTGCTATGGCAAGTACTTCCAGTACTATATTGAATAAAAGAGGTGAGAGGGGGCAACCTTGTCTCGTCCCTGATCTCAGGGGGAAGGCTTTCAACTTTTCCCCATTTAGAATGATGCTTGCTGTGGGCTTTTGGTAGATGGCTGTAACTATCTTGAGGAAAGTCCCTTCAATTCCCATTTTCTGGAGGGTTTTAATCATGAGCGGGTGCTGGATCTTGTCAAATGCTTTTTCTGCGTCTATTGAAAGGATCATATGGTTTTTATTTTTTCTTTTATTGATATGATGTACTATGTTGATTGACTTGCGAATGTTGAACCATCCTTGCATTCCCGGGATGAATCCTACTTGGTCATGATGTATAATCTTCTTGATGAGTCTTTGGATTCTGTTTGCTAGTATTTTGTTGAAGATCTTAGCATCCGTGTTCATCAGGGATATTGGTCTGTAGTTTTCTTTCTTTGCGTTGTCTCTCCCTGCTTTGGGTATCAGGGTGATATGTGCCTCGTAGAAGCTGTTTGGGAGTGTTTCTGTTTCTTCTATTTCCTGGAAGAGCTTGAACAGGACTGGCAGTAGGTCCTCCTTAAAGGTTTGGTAGAGTTCACTAGGGAATCCGTCTGGACCTGGGCTTTTGTGTTTGGGCAGACTTTTTAATTACTGTTTCTATTTCCTCGATGGTGATAGGTTTATTCAGGTATTGGAGGTCTTCTTGTTTCAGCCGTGGGAGGGTTATAGGACTTCAGGAATTGATCCATTTCTTCTAGATTCTCATGTTTCACGGCATACAGGCTCTCAAAGTAATCTCTGATGATCTTTTGGATTTCTGTGGTTTCTGTTGTGATGTCACCCTTTTTATTTCTGATTCTGTTTGTTTGGGTTTTCTCTTTCCCTGTACTTACAAGTCTTGCCAATGGTTTGTCAATCTTGTTTATTTTTTCAAAAAAACCAGCTCTTGGTTTCATTAATCTTTTTGGATTGTTTTTTTTTGGTTTCCAACTCATTGATTTCCTCTCTAAGTTTTATTATTTCCTTTTTTTTCTGCCTGGGTTGGGCTCCTTTTGTTGGTCTTTTTCTAATGTCTTTAGCTGTGTAGTCAGGTTATTTATGTGGGCCCTTTCTTGTTTCCTGATGAATGCTTGCAGAGCTATAAACTTCCCTCTTAACACGGCTTTTTGCCGTGTCCCACAAGTTCTTATAATTGGTTTCTTCATTTTCATTTGTTTCCAGAAATCTTTGGATTTCCTGTTTGATTTCTTCTATGACCCATTTGTTGTTCAGGAGTGAGCTGTTCAGTTTCCAGGTGTTTGGTTTGACTCCCTGTTTCTGTGTACGGTTAACTTCCATTTTCAGTGCATCATGGTCTGAAAAGATAGCTTACACAATTTCTATCTTTTTAATTTTATTGAGGTATGCCTTATGGCTCAGGATGTGGTCTATCTTGGAGAATGTTCCATGTGCACTAGAGAAAAATGTGTATTCAGCTTTTTTGGCATGAAAAGCCCTGTATATATCCACTAGCTCTCTTTCTTCCATTTCTTCCTTGAGGGCCAATATTTCCTTGGTGAGCTTCAGTCTTGTTGATCTATCCATCGTTGATAGAGCAGTGTTGAAGTCTCCAACTATTATTGTGCTACTGTTAATGTCTTCTTTGAGGTCTCTTAGTAGTTGTTTTATGTATTTTGCTGACCCCTCGTTGGGTGCATATATGTTTAGTAGTGTAATTTCTTCCTGGTGTACATACCCCTTAATTAATAAGAAGTGGCCTTCGTTGTCCCTTCTAACCTTTTTCAGCCTGAAGTCTATATTATCTGATACTAATATGGCCACACCAGCCTTTTTGGAGTAGTTGTTTGCATGGAGAATGGTCTTCCAACCTTTGACTCTGAGTCTGTGTTTGTTCTGCTTATTCAGATGCGTTTCTTGTAGACAGCAAAATTGTGGGTTTCAACTTTTTTTAATCCATTTTGTCACTCTGTGTCTCTTAATTGGTGCATTTAGACCATTGACATTGAGAGAGATTATTGTCATTGGATTTTGTGCCATCTTTCTTTTTTGTGTTTGTTGTGCTTATGGGTTTGGTCGCATTAGAGTAGACCCTTCAGTCCTTCTTTTAAAGTTGGTTTTGAGTCCATGAAGTTCCTGAGTTGTTGCTTATCCATGAAGTTGTGTATCTTTCCTTCATATCTGAATGTGAGCCTGGCCGGATAAAGAATTCTTGGTGAAGACTGCAGTTCATTGAGCTTTTTCGCAATATCCCACCATTGTTTTCGGGCTCGGTGTGTTTCATCAGAGAAGTCTGCTGTAAATCTTAGAGATGTTCCTTTGTATGTGATTTACTTCTTTGATCTTGCTGCTTTCAGTATTCTATCCCTATCTATAGTTTTTGTCATTTTTATTAAGATGTGTCTTGGAGTATTCTTGTTGGGGTTTCTTTTAGCTGGTATCCTACGGGCCTCTTGGATCTTGAGGCAAGCATTCTTTAGTTCCGGGAACTTTTCAGCAATGATGGCTTTGACAGTTTCTTCTTCATCAGGGTTTTCTTCTTGCCCTTCTTGGACCCCAATGATCCGTATGTTGTTTCTTCTGGCTTCATCCCGATTATCTCTTGTTGTCTGTTCGGTAATTGTGAGCCTTTTTTCTATCTTCTGGTGTTGTGTAGAGAATCTTTGGAACTCGTCTTCGAGATCACTAATTCTTTCTTCAGTAGCTATTATTCTGCTATGATGGCCTTCCACCGTGTTTTTTATTTCATTTACCTCATTTTTAATATCTGTCATTTCCCTTTTGCATTTTCCTCACTTCTTCTATCATGTCCTCTTGTATTTTATTGATTTTGCATTCCATTGCTTCTTTGAATTCCTTTTGAATCCTTAACAGTTCTTTCCGAAATTCTTTTTCAGATAGGTTATGCAACTCATTGGTATTGCTAGACTCATCTGGACCCAGTGACTTCACTCACAGAGCTTGATGGAATTTTGCGTTGCTTTACCATTATGAATATTGTAGGTTGTAACTGTGAGTTCTTGGGTGACTAGATAGTGCAGTTAGTAGGTGTCTTGTCTGTTTGCAGAGTTTGGGTGGGTGGCAAGGATGTAGGAACCAAGGTTCACTGGTACCTCATGCAAGGTAGGTAGTGAGAGGGTCCGCGCGGTTTTGAGTTTTGGGATGTTCCCAGCAGCTCAGGGAGCAAGGGTCTGTCTGGGCTGGAACCAAGGCACTTTGCCTTGGTTCCCGTTGATGGAGTTTCCGCTCTTCCCTGGGGCAGCTTGGGGTCCGCGGAGACGCAAGAATCACACACACACCTGCCCCAAAGTAAATCTTAAGGTTGGAATGACAGCAAGAAGCAAGGGCACTTGCCTTGTATGCAGACAACCCGGTTTAACCCCAAACCCATTCACTGCCTCTTCTTCAGTCAACCCTGACTCTGGCAAGAACTTTCTCTTCTTTTCATAACTTTCTCTTTTTTAAAATTGTGGTCAATATGATGAGCACAGAGTGTTCTTTGAATTACTTTGACTCATATTTATTTTGTGTGGTGAAGTTAGTTTTTTTAGATATATTTTCATATCTAATATTTATATTTCTTTGCATATAATGTCCCCCCCCAAACCAGAAACATCTGTAAAAAGACCATCTCCTTTCCTGTTGTGCGGTGTTCCTCTGGCCGGCGTCTCCATACTGCTTGCCCCATCTGCACCCTCTGCTCTGTTTCATGGAACTTTATGTTGATCTTGGTTACAGCACCTCAACTACTCTAACTTAATTGTAGAATTTTTATGTCATGTGATATAAGTCTTCCAATCTTGCATTCTTGTGTCTTTCATGAGCTCATTTACCATGCATTTCCAACTATCACTGTATCGCTGTCTTCCCGTTGTTCATCGATTTGCTCGAGCGGGCACCAGTAACATCTCCATAAGTTCTGTCACAAGCAAGTGTCACAAGCAAGGGCATCTGCTTGCTCCAGGGACAGGAAGAGCCTCAAACCATTCTTCAGGTCATGGAATTGAGATCCATGATTGTTACTAGTTTTTGGCATAACAAAAAAAACACGGGTAGCTTGCCAGGCTCTGCCGTATAGGTGGTATACTTTCAGTAGAAGGCTCTCATCTCGAGCATTTACTGATGAAACTTAAAGGGAAAAGATCAGGTTTTCTATATATTTTAAATATATATATTTTTTAAATTTTGAGGCCACATCCAAAGGTGCTCAAGACTTACTCTTGAGTCTGTATTCAGGGTTCACTTTTGGTGGGCCTTGTAAAATGCAAATAATGCCGTGATTGTGGCCTTCAATAGGAGCATAAGTAGAGGGGAAAGTCACGCTTCATTGAGCCCACCCAGCTGATTAGAAAAGTCTGGTCCCAAACTTTCAGGAGCCAGAGAGATAGGGCAGTGGGTAGGACCTTTGACTTGCATGCGGCAGACCCAGATTGAATCCGTGGCACCCCATAAAGTCCCCTGAGCACTGCTCAGGACCTTATGGGATGCTGGGGATCAAACCTGGGTTGACTGCATGCAAGGCAAGTGCTTGCTCACTCTACGTTTTTCCAACTCCTATTTCCTTTTTTAAATTGAATGGGTACTTTGAAAGCCAGTGGAGCCCTCAGTCTATAGTTAAAATGATGTTCTTTTCTACAGCTTTTGTAGAGACCACACATTCAGTTCTTATCAAAAAAGTTCCCAGTCATTTGTTCTTTTTTTTCAGTGTGTAACCACTGTCACACTTTTGTTAGTTTTCTGTTGGATATCCCTCTCACTTCTACTTCTTGCACAAAGCAAATAATGCCAGAAATGATGCCTACTACTGGTCTGTGTCAAATTTTCTTCACCAAATATATTATTTTCTGCCCTCTCCCATATATAATTTTACACATAACTGTTTTGCTAAAGGCTGTTTCCAGAAAGATTACTAGTAATGAAAATAATTTTTCATTATAAGAAATTGAATCCTCTAAAATTTCTCCTAAATTATCAGAGTGAAGATTCAAAATATACAACTCAACCAAAAATACATAACTGGAAGTCTGTTGCAGAACGATTAGTAAGTACAATCATCTTCTCCATTTGTACACACATGTAAAGATATCAATTTTCCTCCACATTTATAGATTTCAGGGACTCAATTAAAATTTCAGCAGCTGGGGCTGGAGCGATAGTGCAGTGGGTAGGCGCGGTTGCCTTGCACTGAGCCAGCTCTGGTTAGAGCCCTGGCATCCTATATGGTCTCCAGAGCACTGCTAGGAGTTATTCCTGAGTGTAGAGCCAATAGTAACCCCTGAGCAGTGCTAGGTGTGACCCAAAAGCAAAAAAAAATAAAAAAATTAAAAAAAATAAAGAGTGTCTTAAAAAATTTTAGCAGCTATGTATTTTAATGTACGGAAATGTATTTAATTCTTTCTAGAACAATCTTAGATGGTTATTTACACTATTTAGTGCTTTACTGGTTTATTGATTTCTAAGTAAGTGACATTTTAAAAATAATTCCAAGTGAGCTTTCTGAAGATTGCTCAGCTTATTAATTGTTAACCTTTATTATTTTTTTCTTATTGATTTAAAGAGCTACATATTTCCTTCCAAATTTGACATTAGCTGAGTCTCAATGGTATTGGTATGTTTGTAATCATAATCTGTTGTAGGCAATTTTAATTTCCTAATTTTACCCTTAACCCATGTCTGTAGAAACATATTGCTTAATTTCCAAATGGTTTTATTCCTGATAATTATTTTGTTGTTCATTTTTAACCTTATTTCAGTAGTTAAAATAATCTATGTGTATGATTACAATTTTTAAAAAATTATATTTAGAATTGTTTTGTGTTACAGCTTATCATTACTTTTAGTAAATGTTTTTTGTGTCCTTAAAAAAGAATGTGCAAACTTCAGTTACTAATTACAATGTGACCTATATGACAATATGGTCAAAGTTGTACATTTCCTGAATGAGATTGTTCATAAAAATTAGCTTATGTGTTGCAGATCTGTTGTTTGCTCAGCTGAGGCATGTGGCAAGAACTTAAATTACAGGACTTCAGGGAATTGATTTTATTTCCCCCATCTGGGACCCTTATACCATATGGATCAAGGGCATCTGTAGGTTTTAATCTAAAAATTAAGATTTGGAAAATTACTTCAAACCTTACTGACTCACCATCCATTAAAATCTGGCCTGGAAACCAGCTTTTGTAACCTGCTTCCCAGTTGAACGCTTTTCTTCCTGTAGTTTGAGAATGACTGAGGGCCTTGATAAAGGCTATGCAGTATTTGCAATGAATAAACTGAATAACAGTGAGCGGTCACCTCAATCCAGAGAGGGAAAGATTTCTTCCCGGTACAGAGTTGAGTGCCACTGGTTGGTGAACCATATGGGTTAGAACTATCCAAGTCCATCATTGATACAACTGTATTTCTTTGTACAAACAAATGCATTTTTCTTATGATCTTAACATTTCTCTAATCTTCTTGTAGAAGACACAGCATATAGAAGCATATAAAATATGTGTTCATTGATTATATTTTTGATCTGGAAAACCAGAAAGTTAACAATAGGTTATTCACAGTTAAGATTTGGGGCAGGTGATCTTTAGATTTCTCAACTTTGGGGGCCAGAGCGATAGCACAGCGAGTAGGGCATTTACCTTGCATGTGGTTGACCCGGGTTAGATCCCCAGCATCCCATATGGTCCCCTGAGTTCTGCCAGGAGTAATTCCTGAGCGCAGAGCATTTTCCCTGAGCATTGTCGGGTGTGACTCAAATAAATGAATGAATGAATGAATGAATGAATGAATGAATGAACGAACGAACAAAGGAACGAATGAATGAATGAATAGATAAAAAAGTAAGTAAGTAAATAAATGAATAAATATATGCATTAATATATAAATAATAAATAGACTCAACTTGCAGGGAATAGAGCAGGGTCAACTGCACAGATACCAGCTTTGGTTGGTGCCCATCTTTACATCCATGTTTAATCTTTTGGTGTCAGTCTTGCTTCTGTTCCCAGACTCCCCACTGAAGTGACCTACAGGCAGACTTTGTGCTCTGCCCTGTGGGCTTGTCTCTGGATCTGGAGGCCATATGCTCCAGTCAAGCCCATCTCTGTCCCTCAGCTTCAGTTTCTGCAACCTGGTTTCTAATTATCCAGTCCCAGGTGCCCGACCACCTCCCAGAGCTGGGCAGTAATGATGCAAAGCAGAGATTCCAACAGTGTACTTGGGACCCACAACTCATTTAACCCCAAGGATATCGCGATGTTACTGAGATAGGGAAGTCACAGAAGCTCAGAATGGCACACTTGTCACCTGAGAGTCAAATGGATTCAATGTAGGTTGTAAATATATAATCATTTTAGAAACAGTACCGGAGAGAACATTGTACAATCTATAACAGATTTCAGTTGCCTTTTCAGTAACTACATGACTTTAATGTTAAAGTAGTTAGTTAAAGTAGCTCATGATAGTTCCTTATAAATAAAAGAGTAGCTAGATTCAGAGCTTGTTTTGAGATCAAAGTTGCAATGAGCTGCTTTCACACCAGATGGCAGAGTTGATTTTCCTCTGTGTGTGTGTGTGTGTGTGTGTGTGTGTGTGTGTGTGTGTGTGTGTTGGGGTGAGACAGACTGGGGGCAGAGTTTAAACATACTTTCCAAAGAAACTACCTGTTCATTATATATAAATTTAATATTATATATGTAACATATAATATTTATATATTACATATAACAAGCAAATACATAATGCATATTTTATTTTATAAATTACCACTTGTCAATTGTATTCCCGTTGTTCATCGATTTGCTTGCGGGCACCAGTAACATCTCCATATGTCTTGTTGCGTGCTAGTGTAGCCCAAGGGCATCTGCTCACTCCAGGAACATAAAGAGCCTCAAACCATTTGTTCAGGTCATGGGAATGAGGTCTATAATTGTTACTTATATTGTTACTGGTTTTTGGCATGAAATGGGTAGCTTTCCAGGCTCTACCGTGATTAGTCTCATATATCTTGTAAATGAATGCCGTCACTCTGTATCTTTCCTTCTCCTTCTCATTTCACTCAGTATGATATTCTCCATGTTCATCCATTTGTAGGCAAATTTCATAACTTCTTTTTTCCTGACAGCTGCATAGTATTTCATTTTGTAGATATATAAACGTATATATATATTATATTTTATATATGTATATAAATGTATGTACATTTTATAATTTTATACATTTTAATATACATTATATATGTGTATATATATATATATTCACACAACCTATTCCAACTTGCTCCATACTGGGTTAATATAATTTAACACCTTTCATACTTAAATATAGCACACTCTAGAGTTACTGAATTACTTTTCCCTGAACCTTTTCATGAAGTAGAATTCCAGGTGATCTAAAGGATATAATTTCATACTTGCAAATTTAAATAAAATAATATTTTATTAAAACAAAGAATGAAATTTGGTAGGTCTTTTTTTCTTTTTTGGGTCACACCTGGCAATGCTCAGGGGTTACTCCTGGTCCTGTGCTCAGGAAGTGTTCGAGGGACAATATGGGATGCTGGGTCCCAGGTGCCTGACCTGGTCTCCTGGTCAACCACGTGCAAGGCAAATGCTCTACCCACTGTGCTATCGCTCCAGCCCTGAAATTTGGTAGGTCATACTACAAATTCCTTCAGTTTTTTGCTTGAAGGACTGTTTATATAATACTGGTATATATTTTTAATTGACATGTTCTCATGTAAATTTTAAGCATTTTGCAAATAAATTGCCTGTTTGTTTATTCCAGAGAATAGATCTTTAATTACACAGTTTCCAAACTGCATTTGTAAAAGTAAGCCTGCTAAGAACAATGACAAGAAAGAGTTTTCATTCTTACTTATTTAACTTAAAGTGCAAACATTTAAATACTAAGAAATTATTTTAACAACTGTTATAATAAATGTTCAATATGCCTAGAGTAATAAAATTTTTCTTAATCCTAGCAACAAATGATGACTCAGCAGATGAACAATCTGTAGGTTGCTCTACCATATACATTTTAGAATTCAGCTTTAGATTACAAAAGAGTAATTATAATCAAGTTTTGTGACTGTGAAAGTTTTTAGTTTATGCGCTGCATGTGGCCATGAATATTGTGAATTTATCTCAGCTTTACTCTCTGTATAAAGTGTGTAGAGGATTATTCCCTCTCTCTTGGTAGACCAGATAGGGATGAATGGGTCACATCTGGCAGGGCTGGATGGGTGCTACATTGACAGACCAGTCAGGTTGCATTATAGAATCTTGACCTGCTGACATTGAACGCTACAAATGTATCAGTCCCATCCTTGATACCATGCTCTAGATTTGCAAAGCTTGGTTAATAGAATGAGGTCAAGACCCTATAAGTTCCAATGTTCTTCTGATTTCTTCTTTAAGGATGTCAAAATCTAAAGGTTATGAAATAAACATATGGTAACCGTGTTCTTCACACCATTATTGAGGGAAAACAACTGAAATTTGATTTCACCAAGGGTGAAACAATTTGCTAAAAAAAATATGGTGGGGGACAGCTTTCTCCAACCAACTTGCGCCAGTATCGAACTTGCCAATTTTCTTTATTGACCGTCAAGAAACAAAAATGTTCGTTTAAGAGAAAGTCAAGTACAATGATGGCATATGGTTGAGAATACTTGACATCTTTCAGTAAGTCGTGCTGCATGACTTAGAATGCTAACTTTTCCAGTGGTATTTACACTAATTCTTGACTTTCAACAAAATTTTGAACAGTAACTTTGGGCAGAAAGGTTTTTTGTTTTGTTTCTTAAGGAAACGGAAGAAGAGAAACAAAATATCTATGATAGCAGAGGCTAAAGTAGGCTTTGGTTGCATTCTAATTTCATACATTAATGTAACATCTCCTGAGTTTTTTCTTCCTTCCTTCCTTCCTTCCTTCCTTCCTTCCTTCCTTCCTTCCTTCCTTCCTTCCTTCCTTCCTTCCTTCCTTCCTTCCTTCCTTCCTTCCTTCCTTCCTTCCTTCCTTCCTTCCTTCCTTCCTTCCTTCCTTCCTTCCTTCCTTCCTTCCTTCCTTCCTTCCTTTCTATTTCATACATTAATGTAACATCTCCTGAGAGTTGATGTCAATATCAACCCTAATCAGCTCTTACATGAACCAAGGATTAGTCTCAGCATTTTGCCTTACCTAATTCACTTACTTAATTTTTATAAAAACCTTTGGATTTAGTTTCATTGTGAAAATGGAGGTCAATAAATAGTGGTTAAAAAGTAAATTTTCCCTAATAGTTCACATGTTCATGCACATTGGTGGCTTGTGAACCTGTGAAGAGAGTCCTAGCTTCTAACAGTGTGGAGTCAGGAATCCTGGAGAGTTCCCCTTAACTGAGGTGTTCTGTGAAGAGTGCGGGGGTTATGGGGGAGGCTATGAGAAGGTTCATAGAGGAACCCTGAGCACCAGCTATTTGGGCTCTAAAACTGCTGTGAGGAGGTGGAGATGAGGGTCTGTACATGCCAGATCTGGGAGAGCAAATGATTTTTAGCAAGGAAGAAATTAAACCCAACTGTGGATGTGGATGACGAAGCTTAGATTTGTGGAAAACAAGCTGACATGGAGGGAAATGAGGGTCTTTGGGATTTCCTGGGGAAGTAGAAGACAGATGTGGGCCTGAATCTGTCCATTAACTGACGATCTCTCAGAAATTCTTCTTCCGGCCAGAGCTGGAAATGAGTCAGTCACATTCCTGTTAGGTAGGAAGATGGCGGGGAAGGGGAGGGGGGAAAGAGGGGGAACGGGTGCATGCACTACTATAAAGGAGCCGCTGGTCAGTGTAAGATTCCCTCCTGCCACAGACATCTGTCTCCTTCAGGATTCCTCCTTCCAGCCCCAGGATGGCACTCGTGACTAAAAGTAAGGGCATTACTGAGAGTGGACACACTGTGTGGCCTTGTCTCCCTCAACCAACACCTTCATTCAGTGACAACAAAGAGGAGTCTTCATTGTCACTGCTTAGCCCCAGGCCCCCACTAGGGGACGACCCAGGGAGCCAGGATCAAACCCAGCTTTCTTTGGCTGATTCTGACTTCAGATTTGCATGCTCAACACCAGCACATGACACTTTTCCTATGAGGACATCCCCCAGAAGGATTTCTGATTCCCCGTCCTCCAGCTACCTGCCTGCAGCAGAAGGCCGTCAAAGGCAGCAGGTCCTGCCTGGTCAGAGACTGCAGAGAGGTATGGCGGGGGCCTTGCGAAGGGGGCGGGCAGCTCCTTTACAGAGTGCCAACAGACAAGCTTGTGGAACCTCAAGCTGGGCCTGCCAGCGCTGGCTGGAAGCAGCAAATCCCCTAGGAATATCGCTAGTCTACAGGACATTCCACAGAAGGCAGGGTCAGCTCTGGAAGGCAGCTGGCCAGGAGTCCCAGAACCTGGCTGCAAGCCCTGGGCACATGCCTCGCACACTCCACTCCCGGGCCAGCCAAGTCTGTGAGCGCCTGCCTGAAGCCCGACCCCAAGGGACCAGGCTAAGCTGTCCTCTGAGCTTGCAGGCAGGAAAATCCCTGCACATGCAGCTGCATCAGCAGTCCTGAAAGTAGGAATTCCCGAATTTGAAGCTTCTCATGAGATGACTATTGATAAATCAAGTGAGCAAAACAGAAAGTACGTCCTGGAGCAGAGCCAGGCACGGCTGCTTTGGAGGGGCCAGACCAGGTTGTGTCCAGTCACTGCAGATGGAGCCAGCAGGGGTTTTCCCAGGAAGCTAAGCATTTAAAAAATAGAAGCCTGCAGAGCCATTGATCAGGCCTTGGATTCATTTGCCCCTGGATTTTCAGGTCTAATGGCTCTTTACCCTGAGCCCACCAACCAACTTGCACTAGGCAGAACCTCCCAGCCAGGGTCCCTAGAACCCCAACTAACCTGCCTGTGACCCACCTGTTCCTGTCCGTTCAAAGTACTTTAGGTTATGCCTGTGTATCTGGTAAATATATTTATACAAAGGTGACAATGTACTAGTTGCGTTAGATAACTCTGAGGCCACCAGATGTGCTATACACTCTCTCTTTATTTTGCTACAAAACCTACCTAAACATTGGAATATAATGTAAACAAATTATATTCCTTTCAAGTGCATACATAGGTTTTTGCTATTTGTATAATATGTAAAATGACACCCATAATAAAATAAGTCCAATCTATCAACCATACGTTACTGCAATTTTTTATGATAAGAATTTTCAAGATCTATTCTTTACAATGTTTAAACATTGTAAAGAATAGATCTTGAAAATTTATTTTCAAGATCTTGAAAACTTATTTTATTATGGAGGTTCTGCCTAGTAACATATGGTTGATAGATTGAACTTAGGCAGTAACGTATGGTTGATAGATTGGACTTATTTTATTATGGGGGGGTCATTGCCCCTGGATTTACAACTCTAGTCCCACAACTTGTCTATCTCATAAACTATTTCATAATCTATTTCATATTTATTTTATAAATAAATATCTCATATTTATGGGCCCTCTTCCTTTTCACCCACCTTCAAACCCTGACTTCTGACTACCAGCAATCTACTCTGTATATTTATGAATGTGACTTTGTGTTTGGACCATTTGGCTTTAGATTCCACGTGTAAGATTAAATGGCCTTTTTGTCTGTTTGGCTTAGTATAAAGTCCTTTGGGTTCAT
Organism: Cryptotis parvus; assembly: GCA_021461705.1. Classification (NCBI taxonomy): domain Eukaryota; kingdom Metazoa; phylum Chordata; class Mammalia; order Eulipotyphla; family Soricidae; genus Cryptotis; species Cryptotis parvus. The sequence continues at coordinate 35,135 of JAJIBD010007791.1, read as the reverse complement.
ACAAGTTATCATAAATTAACAAACTTGTCCTTTTTTTAAATCTGGTAACTTTTTATTAGACAAATCTACCATATATTCTTTAGTCATCAATTGACACTTAAGTGGTTTCCATGTTTTGATTTTTTTGCAACTAGTACTGCAGTTAATACGGCATGTGATTGATGCCTTTCAAATTTAGTATTTGTATTTTCTTCAGCAAATGAGTTTCTTTCTCTGATCAAGTTTTAAGAATGAGGCCCTGAGTGTGTTTAGTCATAGTAGGACCAGCTACAGGAACTGGAAAACTTGGCATAGGATCAAGTGGGGTGCCGGGCCTTTGACAAGTAACACATTCACTGGGAAAACACCCAGTCTCATTTGTTGTCTTTGTTACATGCAGGAGACTAACCTGGTGTCTCCTGGGGAACTGACATTTGCCCTTCCTGTTCTTCCTCTCTAGAAAGAGGAGTTACTGGTCATCCATGGTCACCTCTGCCCAAGAGATTAAGCTCCAACTCTGATTTCACGGGTCTCTCTGAATAGTCAACTTTGGTGAGGAGCAGGGCAGGTGTGCCCAAGGTGAGCAGAAACCCACAGTGTCTCTTAGGACCTTGACACAGGCACCTCTTAGGACCTTGGCACAGGCACCTACTGTCCCCTCCCCTGAGCAGAACAAATCACCTGGGTGGGTGCCCCTTTTGCCCCCACTAAGCATGGGTAGGTGGGGAAGGAAGTACCAGTAGCAGATAATAAAGCAGAACCCACTGAGAGATGGAAAGAAGGTTGGAGGGGGTTAGATGCATATCTGGGAGCAGAAAAGGGAAGAGTTTAGAGAGAGGAAGGATAGTGGAAAGTGGTTCTTCTCCTTGGTCAGTAGAGCCACCATCAGGGTTGCGAACTCACTTAATTAGGGCTCCGACCTCCTCACAGCAGTTCCTTCCTCAGATTCACAGAGGCACACACGGCTTAGTGGAAATTGTGCCCTGTTGCCAAAGACAGAGCAGGGATCTGGATCAGGCCAGGGCTCATTACCAATGTCACCCAGGGCATTCACATGTCCACACGTACTCTCAGCTCTGCACATCCAATCTCACAATGCACAACTGAGGTCTCAGAAAGCATTTGGCCACCAAGGGACAAAAGTCTTCAAGTACAGGAATTGTGTACAACATAAAGGGATAACTAGAAAGAAATGAGAAAGAATGAAAAATCCTTGAATCCAAGCCCATTTACAAGTATACTGCTTAACTCAAGGCTCAGTTTCCATATCTACAAAAAGTCCTCTTTTAATATATTGATTTCACAGTATGTGTAAAACTCAAAAGATTCTAAAATTGTTATAGAAATACAGCTAATATATCCCCACGGAACTGAACCAAAGAGGTTGGCGACATATTCAATGACTCGAAGTCTGGTGGATCCTGGTGGCCTCAGAGAAATGGGTTAATGAGATGATGCGCCCATCCTGATGCTACTTGGAGAACAAGAGGAGTTTGGCAATCTATGGCTCCTGCCCCAGAGATGGGCTTGGGTGCCTGAGGATTGCTAACATGGTAAAATGGAAAAATTCCACTTTCTTAGCAGTCAAGGGATTTTAACATGCAGGAAACATTGCTATAAACTCATCTCTGGTTCCCTTGGAACAGAAGAAACTCAGTATTTCTTTTTCCTGGTACTTGAAAAATGAGTGAGATGAGAAGGCAAACTATTTTGGCAGTGAACCCCAAAAAGGGGGAAATGGAAAGAGGCAAAAAGGAGTGACAGGAGATGGATTAATGCCTTGGAAATACAGAAGATGAATGGTGCTGATTTCAACTAAAAATAAACCCTGGAAATCAGACACTCTAAAGTGGAATTTGTTTGTATATTTTGTACCTAACAACAGTCACAACCGTGGACACAGCTGGGAGATTTGATTCTAGACTCACTCATGTGAGGTGGACCTAAAGCCTCTTGGTGCTGAAGCCAGACACAGGCTAGAAGCCAGCTTCGTAAATGGAAACCAGTAGGTGTGTGTGTGAATTTATTCCGTGCTGTTCCTAAGTTCTCCTAACCCACGGGGTGGCAGAGCAAAGTGCTGACTGAGCACATCTTGGAAGCTCAAAAAGCTTATTCGGGAGATCTGCTTTGAAGGATTTCTACTCTTGGCCCAGTAAACATGTAAGATATTTACATGCTGGAGCTATTTGAATGAAAATGAGAATATGTATTTCCAGCTTTTCTATTTAATAGCTTACTGGCACTCATTAAGTGGACAAATACACCCTAAAGAAGGCAGCAACCAATCTTCCCTTACATCACCAGCAAAGTGAGAAGCATACTAAGTATTAAAGCTCTATATTTAGCAAAGTCTGGGCAGTGCAAAATTACCATGCTAAATTGGCTGGTCTTTATAAATGCAAAGGAAGAGCTATTTCTCTTTATCTGATTGATTTTCAGAGACTACTTGGCATAAGATGTTAATTTAAGGCCAGAAACATGAGACCATGGTTGAGGAGCTTGCCTTGCATGTAGCCAACCCATGTTTGATCATTGTCACCAGATATGGTCCCTGAGCCCCTCCAGGAGTGATCCTGAGAGTGGAGCCAGGAATAATCTGAGTACAGCCAGGTGTGACCCCAAAATAAAAACTAAAAATTTTATTTATGGACTGAAGAGATGATCTGAAAAGCTTGTTTTGCATGTAGGATCCCTGGGCTTGATCCTCAGTATTTCCAGGGGTGACCCCCAAGCAAGTTCTAGCAGTATCCTGAGCAAACAGACAAAAATCAATTCAGGAAATCAGGTATTTGTTGCATAAAGTGCAATGTACATAAAAAGGAAGATGAGGGAAACTGGCAAAGGTTCTCATTTAGTTTTGGAACAATATCCACAGAATTACATTCTTGAACATTTAAGTCATTTTGCATGTCATACCCTTATGTGCCAAACAGTCAAGCAATTCAGGGGATGCTGCCTTCGGGACCAGCTATGGTCCTAAAGAAGAGATATACCTCCAGGATTATGGAATCATGTCCACCGAGCCACAGCCTCAATTGGGCTAGGGTGTGATAAGTATATCTGTATCCTATAATGAATATCCTCACACAGTGACTCATGATCAGGTTACGTAAGAAGGAGGTATAGGCATTTGTGCCACAAAACGAAGCTATAAAAGGGCCAGAGCAACAGTATAGTGGGTAGGGTGCATGCCTTGCCTTACAAAAGTATAGTGGGTAGGGTGCTTGCCTTGCATATGGCTAACCATGGTTTGAGCCCCCGCATTCCATACAGTTTCCTGAGCACCTAACTCATTCCTAACTGAGCACCATCAGGTATTACCCAAAAACAAATAAATAAATTTTTTATGGTTTTTTAGACGCTAAAAGAATGACTGTCCAGAGTAAAACATTATGACCGTAGGAGAAGGAAGGAAGGAAGGAAGGAAGAAGCATAGAAGCGACCACTAGGAATCCTGCTTGACTTGAAGGTCTTTTATTTAAGCAGTGGACAGTCCTGAGTGGGGTCTTTATGCTCTCTCACACTCTCACTCTCTCTCCCTCTCTCTCTCTCTCAATACTTAGAGACTTTGAAGAATTCCTCACCTGTGTCTTCCTGTTTCTTCTCATTTTCTGCATTGTTTTAAATGAATTGATTGTAGTTTTAGACATCATCATGTTTCCACATTTTCAATCTCAGGTTTTTAAATGGTTAAAATGGACATAGGCAGTTTCCATCAGAAACGCCAGCCCCTATCCTGAGTCCATATGTTGAATTGTTGTCGCCCACCCCAGCTGGACTAGTCTCCCTGAACCTCCAACTCACTCTTCCACATCTTCTCTGACCTGGAAGTTCTCCAAACCTGTCTTTGCAGAGACCATGGAAGCTTTATTTCAGAGGTGTGGTTGTTTAAGTCAGTGACCATTAGTATTTGATTCAACTTCTAGCTCCTCTCCTCTCCTAGAAGGATAGACGATGGGATTAAAAACTTGCAACTCTTACTATGTCTCTCTGTATCCCACATGTGGGAGAGATCACTGTGTGCCTCTCTCCTGTCTGGCTGACTTCACTAGGCATGGTACCGTACTGTTCCATCCAGGTAGTAGCAAACACATGATTTTGCCCTTTTTAACAGTTGAATAGTATTCCACCATGTACCATAGTATCTTATTTAGTCCTCTGTTTTGTTTTTTAATACAGTTTTCTTTCTTTTTCCTTATTTTTTTCTTTGGGGATCACATCTGGCAATGCTCAGGAGTTACTCCTGACTCTGCATTCAAAAATTACTCCTGGCGGTGAGCCATATGGGATGTCTTGGATTGAACCTGGGTTGGCTGCACACAAGGCAGATGCCCTACCCACTGTAATATGGCTCTGGCCCCAATCCTCTGTTTTTGAATGTTATGGTTGTTTCCTTTTTTGGCTGTTGTGAAATAGAGCTACAATAAACATGGTAATGTAGGGAGAAAAAGCAGGCACTCTAATGAATGTGGTGGTGCTCGAGCACCTTTCATGGGTAAAACCTTGCCAGTAATAGAACTTATTAAAAAATCCCAACTCTCTCATCAAATAAAACCCAACGGTAATTGTACTTAAAAATCCCAACTCTCATCAAAATGTTGGTTCTTTTGGCAAGCAGACCCTATTCTTAGGTGATGCCAAAATGTAATCTCATTAACATTAACACTAACAAAATATCATTTTGTTTCTAAGAAATTCAAAGAATTGAAACCAAGAGATAGTACAGCAGGAAGGAAGTTTACCTTGCATGCAGCCAATCTGGGTTTCCAGGATGACTTAAAGTCCCCTGAGAACTGACAGGCATGATCCCTGAGAGCAGAGTCAGGAATAAGCCCTGAATAACACTGGGTTACTTTTATTTTTGACCAAAAAAAAAATTGAAAGAATTTTAGGAGTTCTGTGCCAGAAATAGGGATAAAGATCAAATATGCATTTTTTCTTAATATAAATCACATTATCACAGATCGTTATGCCGATTAGCTAATGTGAATAAGAGCTCTAGAGAGAGCTGGTCTCCAAGCCCAAATAACTAAAGGGAAAGAAAATAAAGAACATTAACGGCAGCAACTTAGTAACGAACGCTCTTGCAGGTGTTCTGCTATGACCAACGCCAGGGCCCTTGAGAAATTTAGAAAACCTTGGGCAGCATCTGAAGATAGTATCCAGAGGGCTGGGACTCCATATGAATGATTATTCTACTTCCAGGCTTAGCTGCCCACAGTATCTATTTGTTGTTTGGATGCAATCATGAAAAGTCATGAAAAGCTGAAGGATACATTTGTTCATCATTTAATTTTAACAGCCAGAACAGTGATCGTGTTTACCAAATGTTTTCTTGATGACTGCATGATTTTTAATAAATTCCCACCAAAAAATGCAGTGATCTAACTTTATTGACTACAAGAGTATCCCATATGAAAATAAAATGAACTTTATTTCCATATCTTGGCATTAGACACTAATTTTTTGTCCACATTTTTTAAAGCACAAAATATTTTTATTAGATGCATAGTTAACTTAAATATAATACCCAGTCCTTAGATTGATACAGCTTCCAGAACAGGTATAACATTGTACTTTACCTGGAAATTGAAAGGATCCAGTTTGTTTATAGTTTCACAAATCTTAGGTTCTCTAATTTGTTTCTTTGTTTTGATGTCCACCTATTTAATGCAATAATGAAGAAATACACCTGATTTTTGTTTTCTTATGCTTTTTATGGTACCAGGGGTCAATATGTAAGGCAGACTATCATTGAACTATATCCCTAGCCAATCGATTTTTTGATTTTGTATGGTAACCTTAAACTGTGATAAACCAACTTATTAGTTTTAGTGTTTGTTGTACAGTCCATGGAATTCCCTATATAGGTAACCATGTTTTATGCAAATATAGATAATAGTATTGCTTTCTGCTTTTAATTTCCATTTCTTGCCATGTTGCTCTGCATAGAATTTCCAGTGCTATAGCAGTAAGAGAGGAATCTCTTTTTTTCTTACCTTAGGGGGGACACAAACAGCTTTTCTCAATTCAGAGAAACAGTGCCTCTGAATTTTTCATACCTCTTCTCACTTAAGTTGAGCAAACTATTATCTTGTCAGTTTTCTGAGAATTCTTATTCTAAGAATGGTAGAGAGTTTATCAGAGTCCTTTTCTGTATTAATTCACATATTTAAATGACTTTTTAGCCTATGGCTTAAGTTGACTAATTCTTTCTCTTCCTCTCCCTCTCTCCCTCCCTCTCTCTATCTCTCTATTTCTCTCTCTCATGCAAACACACACCCTTCACTGACTGATTTTCAAATGCTGAACCTATCTTCCATTGGAATAAATTACACTTGGTCGTGGTATATTTTTATATATCATTAATTCTGTCTACTAATACAATTCCCATATGCATGAGGGATGTTGTTTAAAGGTATTGTTGATAAACACTTTTGCAACTGCATATCTCATGGTGGTATCATGTCACTTGTCTTCCCGTTGATCATCAATTTGCTCAAGTGGGCACCAGTAACATCTCCATACATCCTGTCACATGCTAGTGTAGCCCAAGGGCATCTGCACGCTCCAGGAGCATAAAGAGCCTCAAACCATTTGATCAGGTCATGGGAATGAGGTCTATAATCATTACTGGTATTTGGCATATCAAATAAGACATGGGTAGCTTGTCAGGCTCTGCCGTGCAGGTGGGATACTCTTGTAGTCACCTCTAATCTCTAGCATTTATTGATGAATCATGGCTGTACAAATGGGCTTGTGATCAGCTCTTCTGCTGGGTGGAGTGTGAGTCTCTGGATCAGCATACCTGGGTTGGGCTTGAAAAAGACTGCTGCAGGGTGGGTCTTTGATGAACCGGGCTTGTGATCAGCCACCATTTTACACATCCGGACTCCCGCTCGTCAGAGATCCACCAAGCAGAAGAGCTGATCACATGCCGTGCTCGTCAGCGACCCATCTTGCAGCAGTCTTTTTCAAGCCCAGCCCAGGTACGCTGATCCAGAGACTCACATGGGGCAGAGATGCTACCAGCTCGCCCTGTGCCCAGCTGATCACAAGGCTCCTGGGATGGAAGGCAGGTTCTACCGCTAGCCCGCCACCCTAGCAGAGACTTCCAAGAAGCCAGAAGAACCCCCACATCAGGAGGGCCACCATTTTCACATCCAGACTCCCCAGCTCATCAGAGCTCCACCAAGCAGAAGAGCTGATCTCACGGTGGTATAATAAAAAAATTTAAAAATTAAAAATAAATAAATTTCAATTTTTTAATTTTAAAAATTAAAAATAAAAAAATAAGATTAAAAATGGTATTTTTGATAATAGAATTAGATTGGTTTTGGAAATTTGAGTTTTCTATTGTTCCCTCCTTGCATGTTTTTAGAATAATGCTGTGCAGAATATGAGCTATTTTAAAGAAGGAAAGTGCCTACCATTGAGGCAGCCTTGGGGGTAGGGGGAGGACTGGAGGATTGGCAGGAGACAACTTGAGGACACTGGTCATAGGAAATGTACACTGGTGAAGGGACAGGTGTTGGGACATTGTATGAGTGAAGCCTAGTCATGAACAAGTTTGTAACTGCCTATCTCCATGATTCAATTAAAAAATTAATTAAAAATACCCTGCATTGGGGGCCGGAGCGATAGCATAGCGGGTAGGGCATTTACCTTGCACGCAGCAGACCTGGGTTCAATCCCCAGCATCCCATATGGTCCCCTGAGCACCACAAAAAAGTAATTCCTGAGCGATGAGCCAGGAGTAACCCCCTGAGCATCACAGGGTGTGACCCAAAAAGGAAAAAAAAAACCTGCATTGAAAAAAGTATATTTATTTGTCAGAATTCTCATACCAAATTCCACAGGATGGATATGTCATTCCCAACGTTCTTCCTTCTGAAATCCGACATGCCATCTCATCGGTAAAGAAGGGAACAGCACCAGGCCCAGACAAAGTCAGACCTAAACACCTGAAGAATCTGTTGTCGGTACTCATCAATACACTAGCTCGGCTCTTCACACGCTACCTGTCCGAATACAAGGTACCCTCCCAAAGGAAAACCAGCAGGACAGTTCTACTGTTCAAGAAGGGAGACATTCACGACATTGGCAACTATCGCCCCATCTGCCTGTTGTCCGTCATCTACAAGCAGTTTACACGAGTCATCCTGAACAGGATTGGCAGAACACTAGATGAAGGACAACCATGCGAGCAAGCTGGCTTCCGGAAAGGATTCAGCACAATCGACCATATCCACACAGTAACAAAGCTCTTTGAAGTTTGTAGGGAATACAAGATGCCGCTCTGTCTCATGTTCATTGATTTACAGAAAGCCTTTGATTCTGTGGAGACTGAAGCAGTCATCGAAGCCCTAGCCAAACAGGGTGTTCAAACCCAATACATCAAGATCCTTTGTGAGCTGTATTACAGATTCACCACCAAGATCTCACCATTCTACAAAGACATGATCATTGATGTCAAAAAAGGGGTTCAACAGGGTGATACAATTTCACCAAAACTCTTCAGTGCCACCCTCGAGAACATCATGCGACAATTAGAATGGGAAGGAATGGGAGTGAAGATAGATGGTCGGCAACTACACCACCTCCACTTCGCTGATGACATCGTTCGAATAACACCAAACATTAGCCAAGCAGCACAAATGCTGGCTGACTTTGACCGAGAATGTGGAAAGATAGGTCTACAGCTGAATCTAAAGAAAACTATGTTCATGAAAAATGAGCTAGTTCCAGAGGCCCCATTCACTCTCAATAGGACTAACATCTCTGAATGCAGCAGTTATGTGTACCTAGGTCGAGAAGTCAACATGATGAACGACCTAAAACCTGAGCTGCGCAAGAGGAAGAGAGTGGCATGGAATGCCTTCAAAGGCATCGAAGAAATAGCTAAAAAAGGACAAAGAACCTCCGACTCGGGCACATCTCTTCGACTCCACTGTTCTCCCTGCATTAACATACGCCTCAGAGACCTGGGCCCTATGAAAGCAGGATGAGAATGCTATTCAGGTCTCCCAGAGAGGAATTGAAAGAACTATGCTTGGAATATCACGCCTCACTCAAGTGAGAGAAGGAATCCGGATTCTGACCTCCGTTGCTATTCCAGAATCAGGGACACTGTCTCATTTGCCAAGGCATCGGAAATCAGATGGGCTGGACATGGAATGCGATTTGGAGACAACCGCTGGACTAGAGCCATTACCTACTGGATCCCAAAGGATGTCAAAAGATCACGTGGCCGCCCACCTACAAGATGGTCAGACTTCCTTGTAAAGACCCTGAAGGAACGGTTTGAGGCTCTTCATATTCCTGAATCAACCAGATGCCATTGGGCTACATTGGCACGTGATAGGGTCCAATGGAAATGTTACTGGCGCCCGCTAGAGCAAATTGATGAATAACAGGATTCAGGTGATCAAGTGATCAAGTGATCAAGTCAGAATTCTCCAATGAAATTAGGAATAGAGATTTTTGAGGGGTTTAAATTAATGAATTCAATTAATATAATTTTATTAATAGTTGAAGTTGAATGATATATTTCATATTTTATGAGTTATAGCAGTTTTTGCACATAAATTTATCTATTCCAAAATTATTTATTTATATATTTATTCTAAATAATTCAGTCTGTTTAGAGTTTTTTTTACAGTGTTCCTTATTCTTTTGACATCTGCTTGGTATGTGTCTATATACCTTTTATTTATGATATTGATAATTTATGGAGATTTATCAGACTTTATGGAGATTATACATTTTATTGATTTTTTTAAAACCATCTTTCTGTTTCTCTGTAATTTCTTTACTCAGTTTAATTTACGTACATCTTTATGATGTTCTTCATTCTCCCTGGTTTGATTTTATTTAGCCCTTCCTTGTATAGTTGGTTTATGAGAATTTATTAATACTTTTTCTCTCTTTTAATATCATGCAGTTAGAGCAAAAATGCTCTATTTCTTCACTGTTTTGACTGTGCCTCACAAATTTTGATGTGTTATCTTTTAATTTTTATTTAGTTTAATTTACCTTTTATTTTTGTTTGGGCCTTTTGTTTGTTAGGGGATCAAGTTAGTATTGCTCAGAGATAGCTACTAACTCTGTGTCACTACTGGTCGTGCTCAGGAAACATAAATAGTGCTGGAATTTGAACCCAGGTCAGTAATATGAAAGACAATTGCCTTATGCACTGTATATTTTTCTAGTGCTCGTTACAGATTTTATTTCCATTAATACTTTTTGAGCCATGAATTATTATGATACATGGTTTAATTTCCAAGTATTTGGAAATTTCATGTTATATGGGTATAATTTGTTTCTATTTTGACTGTGGACAAATAATTTACTTCATATGATTTTAATTATTCAAATATGTAAATATTTGTTTTAAGACCCAAGATGGGATGTATCTTGGCTTCTCATCTGTGAATGCTTTAAAAATGTACACTTGTGTGTATATAGATATATATAGATATATGTATCTATTTGTATTATATATGTACATATAATGTACATATATATCCTATATACTTGATGTAATGTTCATATAAATGTTGAGTAAATATTGTAGATTGTTAGTATTGCTTAGTTCTTTAAACTGAGCTTGTTTTCTGTTTATACCCATATGCTGCAAAATAACATTTCCGTTTCAAAGACTACATGTACTGCAATGGTCTCTGAACAGGCTGCATAGTTGTAGGTTACACCATCTTGGTTTGTGTAAGTGAACTCTATGTATACTCGCACAATGACAAATTTCCTAACAGTGCATTTTCAAACGTATCCCCTTTGTTAAATGATGCTTATCTGTACTTATTTTTCCAATTATTGTGAGAAAGGAGTTAAGGTCACTAACTATAGTTTTGAATTTTTACATATTTCTTCTGTTTGATTCATTTTGCCTTACATGTTTTGTAGACTTTGGGGAGGGCATGTAATTTCAGATTACAAAGTATTAGTCAAAAATGACCTTATTATGGCCCTATTTTATCCCTGTAACTCATAATTAACGTTTCTTTAAAATCTACATGCCCCACTCTCTGTGGTGTGAGATATCTCATTGTTGTTTTGATTTGCATCTCCCTGATGATTAGTGATGCTGAGCAATTTTTATGTCTTTTGCTATTCAAATTTCTTCTTTGTCAAAGTTTCTATTCATTTCTTGTCCCCATTTTTTTGATGGGGTTGACTGTTCTCTTCTTGTAAATTTCTACCAGTGCGTGATATATGCTGAATATTAACCCTTTATCAGATGGGTATTGGGTGAATATTCTTTCCCACACTGTGGGCTGTCTTTGCATATTGATCACTGTTTCTTTTGAGGTGCAGAAGCTTTTTAGCTTCATGTAGTCTCTTATGTTTATCTTTGCTTCCAATTGCTTTGTCAGTGGTGTTTCATCTTTGAAGATACCTTTAGCATCAGTGTCATGGAGGATTTTTCCTATTTTTTCTTCAATATACTTTATAGATTCAGGTCTGATATTGAGATCTTTAATCAAGTTTGATTTGACTTGTTTGCATGGTGTCAGACAGAGATCTAAGTTCATTTTTTTACACATAGCTGCCCAGTTTTTGCACCACTTGTTGAAGAGGCTTTCCTTGCTTCACTTCATTTTTTCTCCTTTATCAAAGATTAAATAATCATATATTTGAGAATGTGTGTCAAAATACTCAACACTATTCCATAGGTCTACAAGTCTGTTTTTGTTTTTACTCCAATACCATGCTGTTTTAAATACGACAGCTTTGTAGTACGACATGGGTAGCTTGACAGGTTCTGCCATGCGGGTGTTCTTTGTTTTTGCATTTACTGATATACCATGCAGCTGCAAAGCAGCTGCACGTTAATGGGGAGAGCCTGTAGTGGCTCCATCTGTGTCTGTAAAATAGGCTTCTCTCTAGGGTGGGGTTCTGATGAGCTGGGCTTGAGATTGGCTTTTCTCCTGGGTGGAGCTCTGACAAGCTGTGGAATCTGGATGTTGAAAATGGTTTCCAATAAAGTTCCCAATTCCCAATAATCTTAAAATGAACTAATTAATTTAAAAACTACATGTCTCATATAAATACATAATAATTCTACATGTCTCATCACTGTCACTGTCTATCCGTTCATCATCGATTTGCTAGAGCGGACACCAGTAACATCTCCATATGTCCTGTCTCATGCTAATAGAGCCCAAGGGCACCTGCTTGCTCCAGGAACATAAAGAGCCTTAAACTATTCCATCAGGTCATGAGAATGAGGTCTATAACTGTTACTGGTATTTGGCATATCAAATACGACACGGGTAGCTTGCCAGGCTCTGCCGTGCGGGTTGCGGGCTTTCTTTATTATTATTATTATTATTATTTGCTTTTTTTGGGTCACACCCGGCAATGCTCAGGGGTTTCTCTTGGCTCTGCACTCAGGAATTACTCCTGGCGGTGCTCGGGGACCATATGGGATGCCGGGATCGAACCCAGGCCGGCATGGGCTGGCTGCGTGCAAGGCAAATGCCCTACCCACTGGACTATCGCTCCCGCCCCGACTGCGGGCTTCCTGAGGTCAGCTTTTAACTGGTGCAGAGGAGATCCATAGGCCTAGAGGTCACCCCTCTCTGCTGGTGCTGACTCTTCAGTGCTCCTTGGTGCAAGCCCCCAAACCCCCATCCCTGTTCTCCGACAGGACCAGGATCCCTTATCAGCTCCTGGAATGTTTGTTCCAGAAGCCCCGTGACACCAGCCCTGGGATTTTAGGCTCTGCCCAGGGAGGGAAGCAGTCTCGGGGACTCCACTCTGCGGGAGCCCGGAAGAGGTGGGCCCTCAGCAGTTCGGGCTGTGTCCCTGTCATCTACCCAGGGTGGGAGAGTGTCGCGATGTGCCAGGTCACACCAGGAAAGAGAAATTGTACCATTGTTGGAGAAAGAGGGGCTGAGCCTCCCTTACATGTCTCATATTAATGCATAAATTCCTGTCTTTTATTTTTTTCCTTGTACCTTTGATCCCCCATCTCTTTGGCTAGAACAGAGTTTTCTTAGAATTTTCTATCCTCACTTTAATTTCCTGATTTCCAATTTGGGATATTAAATCAAAAGATTCATGTAACATTGTTTTGTGTGTGTGTGTGTGTGTGTGTGTGTGTGTGTGTGTGTGTGTTTTAGGTCTCAAGTTCTCCTAGAGAAGCAGGGTAAAACTGCATCATTTTAGAAATAGCACTAAGCCCAACTTGTGCTTGATCCCTAGTTAACTATTGCAGACAGAACAAGAGAACACTAAAATACAGAGTAGCCATCAGTGGACAAGATGCTTCCTTAAGCATCCAGAAGGAAGAAAGAGAGCACACGTAAAGCAACCTGATGGCTTTTCTTTATATGAGTCTTGACACGAGGTTCCTGCTACGTCTAACTTCCTTAAAGAAGAGAACAGGGAAATTGAGAGAACTGTGAATTTTACAAAGAGAGATGAAATGCTTCCTAAATTGACTAATTAAAATATTGGATCAAATTCAGATTTTAATCCAATTTAATATTTAAATAACTTGGTTTTGCTGGCTGTATGAAGGAGTATAGTAGAAAGCCTGATTTAGACAAATTAAAGATATTTCTTTTTTTGGTACATGTAAGATCAGATTTCTAGTGAGCCTGAGTCTAAGCAGCTGGTATATTCTGCCATGCCATTTTCTGTGGATCATTTTATGGTTTTCTATTGTTCTTTTCAAATAAGTAATTCCTGTTATTTTTTTGTTGTTCCTTTTTAAATTCTGAGGTCTTAGATTCTTCAGTGTTCCCTAGCTTTACATCTGTACGAATGACATCTTGCAAAAATATTTCACATGCTGTATCATATATTTCACATGCCAAAAAGTGAAAGATCCCTTTCACTTTTAGAATGTCCCTTTATTTAAGCAGAGTGGATTCTGAACTTTAAATTATTTTGGCTATGTCAAGGAATAGACACAAATGTTATTTTTGATTGAATTTTAATTCAAAACAATGGCCTAAGTGGCAGTCCCTGATCCAAACGCTTCCCATATTACATCCTCTCTATATCATATAAGACCTGTCACCTAAACTTCAGCTGGGGAGTCTGAAGGGTGAATGGATAATCCAAGTAGCATGTGGTCCTCCATCTAGCATGCTGTTAAAGTGGGAAGTCTTGCAGGTGTCTTCCTACCATCCAAGCAATCTTCTTTGTATGATTCTGGAAGACTTTCATTATGTTCCCTGATACTGTGTCCTCACCTTCTATTTCCATTTTGGAATCTTCTACCATGCAGAACTGACATGGAAAGTGTCTCCAGGATGGGAGCCAGAGCTATTCTCAGGACTGCTGTGACTGAGCTGACATTGGGGGGTGTGACTATGTGCTATTTCCTGATCCAGCACAGTAGTAGGACCTTAATTCTGAGTTACCGATTGTCCCCTTAAATCAGTAATTCATATGTGTTCTTAAGTTAATACTTTTTCAATGTTTTTATCCCAAATAATTTATTGTAAAAATAAGGTTTACCCCTTGCTAGGGCTCAGCACTCTACAGGGTGCTGTGTCAGGGTCCCCATGCTGGGGCTCAGTACTCTGTGGGTGCTGGTGCTGGCCGCGTGCCCTGCAAGCTGCCATCTCTCCACCCCGAGTTGCTGCACTTTCTGCATGTTACTGAGCCTTCATAGCACTGAAAACTCTACCTGCACTGTTGGTGCTCCCTGCTGGATCTGCCCAGGCCTCCCTGATGCAGAGCCTGGATCTCCCTGTTCTTGTTGAAATCTGTTCCCACTGGACGCTCAGGGTTCCTCGGGGACTGGCCCTTTAGGAGCCTGAGAAGTTTCTAATGGGGACAAGCTCCAGGGGCGGAGATTGCCTGCCACAGGGCGGACTTGAATGACGTTCACAGTGCTCCCCACACTGTGTCTCTGGGCCACCTGCTCACCTCATCCACATGTCCAGTCCCACGCCAGTACTGGACAGAGCTCAGACAGCCTGTTCATTGCCCCTAGTGCCAAGCTCCTTCACCTTCAGATGGATGCAAATATGTAACCTTTGACCCCCTTCTCCACACCCCACATATATTGCTTTCCACCCCATATGACCATTTTCCCTAATAAAACTATAACTAACCACCAAATAAATAAATAAATAAATGAAAAATAAAGGCAAAGTCATGGTATAAGAGATGATATTAAATGATTTGTTTGACTATCCCACTGCTGGTTTTCACTTAAGTTTTTATGGACATGCCTGCTTTCTTTCTTTTTTATTTACCCAAATCTACAAAACAAAAAATAGAATCTTTTATATTGTGAATGACTTAAGATCCCAATGGATCAATAAAATACCCTATTTGGATCTGGATGTCTTTATCATTTTGGGGAGGAAAGGCCGAGCAGAAGAAATAAACCATTATTTAGTTATACGATATAAAATTTGAGTTAATTTCTTAGAAATATTACTTAGCAAGAGATTTTGGGTTTGTATGTGTCTGTGTGCATGTGGGGGGACACAAAAAGTCAGAGAGAGAATGAAGAAAGGGAGACTGCAAATGTGAGAATGGGAGACAGGAAGGAAATTTTAAAGGTAGCACAATAATCAACAAAAATGCTATGTTTAACAATAAGAAGTTTTCAATGTTTTAACATTTTAACCTTCAGAAATGGCAATTTAATATGATTCAGCCAAAAATATTTAGTGTTCAGGGCTTACTTCTGGCTCTGAGCTCTGAGCATCACTTCTGGCTTTAAGCATCACTTCCAGAAGAGCCTGAAGGACTATATGCGGTGTGGCCTGAGGGATCATATGCGGTGTGGCCTGAAGGACCATCTGCGGTGTGGCCTGAAGGACCATGTGTGGTGTGGGCATTAAACCAGTGTCTTACCCCCTCCTATACTTTCTCTCTGGCCCCTGGTTCAACATGAACATTTTCAAAGTGAAATAGATGGAAGGTGGTGAATGGAAAAGGATGACAGAGTAGTAAGAGAAGACAGGGGTTTAAACAGTTTAAGTATTGATAAGTTTAAGTATATCTTAACATCAACAGCTTCAACTGAGAGAGGGATTGAAACCTCACAACAATGGAAAGTTGGTTCACAAATTTTCTGAGGCACCCATTCATGAAATAAAGACACAAAGAGTTAGTTTCAGAAGATTCAATCACTCTGAGATCTAAGGTTAGATTCAGTAGGAAATGGTCCATATATGTTCACTGAGTTTTGGTACTGTAAGGAATATCTAAACTTCAAGAATATATATGATAAAATAAGAACCAAATCTTTTTTTAATATTTTATTATACCACCATGAGATAAACAATTACAAAGATGTTCATGTTTGGGTTTCGGTCATACAGTGTTCCAGCACCCATCCCTCCGCCAGTGCCCATTCCCCCACCACCAATGTCCCTGATTCCCTCCCCCTCCTGCCTCTATGGCAGGTTCTTTATCTCTTTTCTTTCTTTTTTTTCTCTCTCTTTCTCTCTTCCTTCTCTTACACATTGTGGATTACAATACATACACTTAGAGGTTATCATGTGTATCTTTTTGCCTGTATTTAATGCTCAGTTCTAGGCTGGTATTATCACTTTTACCAATTATTAGCATACTGTTCCCTTCTCTGTCTTACCTAACCTCTGACTCCCACACGTTTGTGATAATTTCCACCTTTGACAAGACTCTTGATCTATGTTTTGCCTGACCTTGGATATTGATATCATAGTATATATATATATATATATATATATATATATATATATATATATATATATATATATATATATATCACTATCTTCCCGTTCATCATCTATTTGCTAGAGCGGGCACCAGTAATATCTCCATATGTCCTGTCTCGTGCTAGTAGAACCCAAAGGCATTTGCTTGCTCCAGGAACATAAAGAGCCTCAAACCATTATATTAGGTCATGGGAATGACCTAATATAAATGTTACTGGTATTTGGCATATCAAATATGACACAAGCAGCTTGCCAGGCTTGCCGTCCGGGTGGCATACTCTTGTAGTCACCTCTAAATAAAGCATTTATTAATGAACTGCGCAGCTGCTAGCAGCCGTGGTGAGCCCGGCTGTGATAGTCTGGTCTGCTGGGTGGAGTTGTGACGAGAGGGAAGTTCGGATGTGGAAATGGCGGCCCCCATGGAGTGGGGGGGTAGTCTGGCTTGTTATGAGGCTCTGCTGGGGTGGCAGGCCAGGGCTAGAACCCTCCATGCCTCCCAAGCGCCTCATGAGTGGCTGGGCACAGGAAGAGCAGGTAGCAGCTCTGCCCCATGTCTGAGAGTCTCTGGTTCAGCATACCTGGGCCAGATTGAAAAAAAAACTGCTGCAGGGTGGGTGTCGATGATCCGGGCTGTGATAGTCTGGTCTGCTGGGTGGAGTTGTGACGAGAGGGAAGTCCGGATGTGGAAATGGTGGCCCCCATGGAGTAGGGGGCGGGTCGTCTGTCTTGTTGTGAGGCTCTGCTGGGGTGGCAGGCCAGGGCTAGAACCCGCCATGCCTCCTGGGCACCTCATGAGCTGCTGGGCACAGGGAGAGCAGGTAGCATCTCTGCCCCATATATGTGTGTGTGTGTGTGTGTGTGTGTGTGTGTTGTGTGTGTGTATACATATATACACATATATATTTTTAATGATTTATTTTATTTTATTTTTTTTTTTTTTTTTTAATTTTATTATACCACCGTAAGACATACAATAACAAAGGGGTTCATAATTGGTTCTTGGTAGTACAGTATACCAGCACCCATCCCTCCACCAGTGCCCCATTTCCACCACCAATGTACCCCACCCCCTTCCGCCCACCCCCAGGCTGCCTCAATAGCAGGTACCCCAGTATCCTCTCTTTCTCTCTCTCTGTCTCTGCATCTCTCTCCCTAAAAAGAGAACTTTTAATGTTGCATGCATGACAAGATGGGCTGGAGGGGAGGTGACTCTCCTTCATCCCTAAACATAGCACAGAGTACACATATATATTTATGTCTTGCAAATAATTGCAGTTCTTCTATATCTGTCTTTTTCCTTCTGGCTAATTTCATTCCACATGATCCTCTCCATGTCCATCCATTTATAGGCAAATTTCATAACTTCATTTTTTCTAACAGCTGCATAGTATTCCATTGTATAGATGTACCAAAGTTTCTTTATCCAGTCATCAGTTCTTAGGCATTCTGGTAGTTTCCAGATTCTGGCTATTGTGAATAGTGCTGCTATGAAAATAAAGGTGCAGATGTTGTTTCCACTGTGTATTTTTTGGTTTCCTAGTGTTTATTCCCAGGAGTGGTATGGCTGGGTCAAATGGGAGCTCAATGTCTAGTCTTTGGAGGGAAAAGAGGACTCTCATCCATTGTTGGTGGGAATCTCGACTGGTACAGCCTTTTTTTTGGAAAACAACATGGACATTCCTCCAAAGACTAGACAAAGGACCAAATCTTGAAGACAGTTGACAGTAGGGATACATAAAAAGCCTTTGCAAACACAAACACACAAACACACACACACACACACACACACACAGAGATCTGGGTAACATATAACTGGGGCCTTGCAGTTATCACATTATAAAACCTTTTTTTTAGAGTGCCAACACTCAGAATAATTTAAACAAAAGGACAATTAAAAAGTGGCAGAGCAGAATCGAGGGCTATGGTTTGAAGAGATCTCCCCTGGCCTGTTCTTCATGTCCTGTGGTCATAAATGTGATCATAGCTAGGAAGGCAACTCCTGAAAAAAGGTCATGGAAAGATCCAAGCCCTAGGTTCCAACTCTGTGCCCGATTAAAAATTAGACCATTATGCAGGTATTGATCAAAGCTGCCAGTTGAATCCTAAGTTATCGCTTCTGAGAATTAAATTAGATCGCACTTAAGCTGTGGGCACAAAGAGTACAGACAGAGGGGATGAAATTTGCTCAAAATATCTCCACTAGGGTCCTCCATTAGATAGTACTCTGACCTTTCCAAGAATGTGTTTATCAGAAAGGCGACTGGAAACTTTGCTTTCTCTAGCACCCTGTTAACATGCAACTTGAGATTGCCACACAGGTCTCTGTTCGGAGAATGGAGCCTAACTATTTTTAATATTAATCCCAAGTTCGTGCTTCCCCTTGGGGCCTGCCCTGCCAGCAAGGTCAGAATACGTTCATTGCTCCATGGATACGATGACCACTTTTCATCACAGAGCTGTGGTGAGATCAGAGATCAAAAGCTGCAAGTGCTTCCAGAGAAGTGGGGACCTTATTGCTCAGATTTTCTTTTGAAAAGAAAAAGATTTGAGGGAGAAAAAGGAAAAAAATTCTGAAGAAAAAAAAACACAGCAGAAAGGGTCCCTGAGAAACCCTGGTTCTGGCATTCTAGCCCCCAGGAGAATCTTGCTATGCAAATCTCTATCGGTGTCAATGTCCTCCCTCAAGACACAGTAGGAGGAAATTGGGTTGAATTTCTTTTGCAGATACTGGTCAAATGCCAAGGACAGTAAAGATGATTTTGATTTCAAATGTTCAAACTTCAAAGTAGCTCTAGTTTTATATTTAAATGTTCTACACCAAATGAGGGGAATCTTACATTCATTGAAAGAAAAAGCAAGAGGGGAAATTGACTCTTGCTCTCTATGATAGAGGAATTTTGTGGCTGCTCTGTCACAACTGAGAGTGTGGAATAGCATAATAGAAGATAGAATAAACTGGGACTGGAACAATAGTCCAGTGGGTAGGTTGGGTTCAATCCCGGCATCCTATATGGTCCCCTGAGCACCGCCAGGAGTAATTCCTGAGTGGAGAATCAGAAGTAACCCCTGTGCATCACCAGGTGTGACCCAAAAAGCAAAAAAAAAAGATAGAATCAACTGGCATCTCAGCAATATAAGACAATTGAAGAATGGTGCAGGTTTATCCTTCACTGACATTGCCAAAAAACACAAGCATAGTACTTAAAATGAACTTTTATTTCTAAAGTGTATGTCTGTAGTAGAAAGTGAAATCCTTGAGAAATTCCTAGTCAATAGCCACATACATGCATGCCCTGGTGCATAAAACCGTAATGGGCCCATGGTCTAAAGATAACTTCACGCAGAGATCATTGCCTGCAACGTTGCAGCCATTAAGGAACTCAGACTCCAGCTGCCTATTAAGAGCTCAAGGAATATGTCACAGCCTACGTGACAGGCAACTAAAAGCTCTACCTGTCTTGGTAATGAGTTTAAGCACAAGTTTAATTAAAATTGCATCTTGAGTAGAAAGTATTTCAGTGTATTGTGAAAAGTTGAACTTACTTGGTTGAAGCCAGAATGCCAAAAGTAAGAAAAGCATGAAATCACATATTTTATGATTAAGAAATCAGACTTCAAATCAGAGTTCTGTTTTTAGCACTCTGTCTGAAGTTACTGGTATATTATATATAATACTCGGTCTGAAGGCTAGACTGCGCTGGCAAACATGGGTTTTTTGGATTCGGGAGAAACTAGACTTGTATGCCAATTCTGTCACTACTTTTTGTGGAAAATTAAACATTTTCTTTCACCTCCATGAGCCTCGGGGTTCTTCATCTGTTATGTATTTTATATATATATATATATATATATATATATATATATATATATATATGCATATATATGCATCATTGCACATACCATTTTCAATTATATATTATTGATAAAATAGATAATGAAGTTGCAATGACATGTTTAAAAGGCATGTGACACAGACTTCAGGGAATACCCCAAATGCTTCTGGAATCAACTTTCTGCTAGCTTCATGTCGAAAGTAGCCTTCGAGATCTAGGCCACCCACTTTCTCTTTTGATTTTAGAGCTATTTTCTGACCCTCAATCATACCAAGACCTCATTCTTTTCTATCCATTTCCAAACTCAGATGGCTTTTCCATAATGAAAAATTGATTCTATTTTGCAAAATAATTTCTAGTAATAGAGACAAAAATGCTATACAATATTCATCTAGGAATATTTCATTTGTTTGTTTGTTTTTTGTTTGTTTCTCTGTTTGAAGCTATAGCTGGTAGTGGTCAGGGCTGATTACTGGCTCTGTGCTTAGGGTCACTTGAGATGGGAATTGGGCACCAGGAATTGAATCAGGGTCAGCCATATACAAAGGAAACCCCTTACCCCCTGTAATATCTATCTATCTACTCCAAGATTCCTTTTTTTCCCCAATTGGCAATTTATTGATTAAAAAGTTAAGAAAATTTTCTCCAAAAGAACACTACAGAGTTACAATTTGCTGGAAAATATTTGCAACATATAAACCAAAATGAGGTTAACAAAAAAAACATGAGTAACAGTCATGAAAACTAAAGATATAAGAATATTAATAGAAAATGAGTGGTATGAACAGTAATGGGGAAGAAGACAAAGCACAAAATTCTTACAATCACATTATAAGAAGCACAGAATATATGGTATAAAGACAAATGGGAAATTAAAAAATTCAAAAAGTAACAGAATATAAGTTTTTATGTTTATAAAAAATTATACATCCAGCTGACACCAGACTTTAGAACTATCAAAGAGTCTGTCTAGGTAGGCTAGCAAAAAGCATGAAGACTGACACAAAAAGACTTGGTGACTATAAAAAGTTTTTCTCATTCCCATATTGTGTGTATGCTAAAGTGTCAACAGTGTCCTCTAGATTTTTAAGCAGACTGAGAATAATTAATTGAATATTATTGATTGCCTGCTCATAGGAAAACAAAAATGCTCTGATTGGAGATGTGGGCAAGAGAGTGGGATTGTTATGAGGTGGTTGGATTGTGTACTGGCAATAAACGACACATCATGTCACTCATTGTAATTCACTGATCAAAGTAGGATATGCCTTTTGAAGTATACTTTTTAATATAACACTAATAATGCATTCCTGGTCATTTAAAATTACCCAGTATGCTTTAAATGTAGTAGCAGACATTTAATACTAGAAGTAAAATGAAAATGGATCAGAACTGGACCTCAATTTTATTTTTCAAGGGCAATTTATGTGTGTATAGAATTAGTAAACAATCAAAACTTGTTCTGGAAAAATAATTTCCCGAAAGTTTATAAAGTCTTACAGTTTCTGATTATGAGAAAAATATCTAACACAAAAGGTAGCAACTAAGCAAATACTGAATCATAGAAATAAATTTTATAAGAGAAAAAGATAAAGAAATAGGGAGCAATAAAATATCTGAAATTAATATACTGATGTAAGGGAAGCAAAAAACAGAATTAAATTAGAATTTTAATAGCAACCATGAAAATTCAATAGAAGTGTTCAGTTAGAGGTGCTGGAAGTTAAAATTTAAGAAATCTCCTAAAAGGCAAAAATATTAAAAGATGGAATAACAGAAATAGGAATAAAAAGAGAATTAATAGATTCATTCAAGATAATAGATGTTTGGGCAAATAGAGATAAGAAAATTATATAAAAATAATCTAGATAATTTTCCAGATCTAAAGAAAAACACTTAAAACTTTAAAAAGGCCAATGTTTCCAATAAAAACTCATTGTTTTATTGGAAAACAATAAAACTAAAACTCATTAGTTTTATAAGTAATAGAATCCTAAAACTCATTGTTTTGGGATTTTGGTAACTAAGAAAAACCTGAACTTTCCAGAAAGTTCAGAATAGAAAGTTTTCTATTGAATCTGTCAATAGAAAACTGAAACTTCGAAAATAAAGGGAAAATATCCTCAAAGCCCTGAAGGAAATTGTTTCCATCTTAGAATTTCAAACCTGACAAATGGTACTGATATGTCTAAGAAGAATAAAGTGCTCAAAGATTTCACTGCCAATTTTTTGCTTTATTGAAAGTCACAAGGGAAAGGGTTTTACCAGGATGAGAAAATATTCTAAACTATAAGAAGAATCCAGGGACCAAGTGATCCTACCTAGCAGGAGAATATAACATTCAAAAATGAAGGTGAAAGAAAATCTTTCTGTAGCTAGAAAGTAATAAATGTACATTGAACAGGGTGACAACAGGGAAATCAAGGAACAAATAGGAAAGTCAAACTTAATTAATTACCAATTTGTGAGGGGCTGTATATTCCTAGTTAGAATTTGAGAGTGAATTCATGATTATAAGAAAATAATCAAAAAGTTTAAAAATGAGTCAATTATTAAATCCATATAAATCAAAAAGAAATATAATTGTGGCGTGGTTTGTGTATATATTATTTATAGAGCAATAATTATAACCAGTTACACTGATCTAACAAAAATTTTAATAAAATTACACTGAGTGTATGGGAAAAGAAAATGGGAGATAAGTGGAGGAGGGTAGATGGTGAGGTTTAAATTAATAATATCTTGTCTTCTATAGGTAATATATAAACTAAATTTTACAATTGAGAACAATTTAAAAAATGTAAAAAGTAATAAGAACAAGTTATTTGATATCTGAAACTACCAAAGGAATCATTAAAAAGAAAGTTATTGTCTCTATAACATGTCATTAAGGAGGGGTGAAGCATAAGATTGTCTTTTTTTTATTTCAAACTTTTTAAAAGACTTTTAAAATAAAAATATATATTATCTTGAGGCCAAAAATGTTTATTTAATTTTATAAGTAACATAACCAGCATCTACAATGATTGTAATTTTTAAGTGGGAAGCTTCTTCCTTTTTGGGCCACATCTGGAGATGCTCAAGAGTTATTACTGGCTCTGCACTCAGGAATTACTTCTGGTGGTGCCCTGGGCACCATATAGGATGCCAGCGATTATTAAAGCAGGGACAGCTGCACTCAAGGCAAATGCCCTACTCACTGCTCTATCGCTCTGGCCCCAAATGGGAAAATTCTTATACATATTTTTCCTTTGGTTTTTAACCATATATTTTGTGATTCTGGGGTCACACTCAGCTGTGCTCAAGGATCATGCATGGTGGTTTTCAGGGTATCATATGTGGTATCACTTGATCACTCTTGATCACTTGAATCCCATAATTCATCGATTTGCTCGAGTGGGCGCCAGTAACAGAAATGTGGTATCCGGGGTCCACATATATGAAGGAAAGAAGCTCTTTCTCTGACTCCTCATCTGTTTTTTTTTTTTTTTTTTTTATTTCTCACTCACCAAGGTTTGGCATTCAGTATAACCTGAGAATTCAAACATTGGTAAGGTCAATGTCGTAGCAGAAGGTGTCAGGCAGAGGGAATCTAGTGGGGTATATCTTAGTTTTTCTAGCACAAAAAAATTAAGTCACATCCCAAAGTTAGCTGTTTGCCCAAGAACAGATTTGGGACCTAGAGCAATAGTACAGCAGGTAGGGCTCTTGTCTAGCAAGTGGTCAAGCCAGATTAGATCCCCAGCACCACATATGGTTCCCAAGCTCAGCCAAAAGTGATCCCTGAGTGTCGGAGCCAGGATTAAGCCCTGAATATCACCAGGTATGGCCACCAAACAAACAAACAAAAGTGTGCTCATTGGTCATATTAGTTCCTTGCATGTTGCTCCAGTTGGATCATGGAAGAATACTATGCTGGGTTTAGGCATAATATTGCCAAAGAAAAATAGGGGGTGTTGGAGGACATGTTTAGCTAATCTGGGAGTTTTGTTGTTTTGCTCACTCCCAGCTTAATCCCAGCCAATGAACATTGGCTTAAATCTTATTTAAGCCAATGTTCATTCTAATGAGATCTCTCTTCTGTAAACACTTCTAGAGGGGTGGCAGTTACAGAAGTCACCTTGATTGAATAACTTCTGACTTATACATCTACTAAGATTTCTATGTTTTCTAGATTGGGCACAGCTCCTCTTTATACCCACTGCACCCAACGTGGGACAGTTAGAATTTACCAGGAGACTACCACCCTGGCTACGCTGAGACTAAAGGTAGACTATAGGAAGGATCATACTAGTTTGCTCTAAGCAGGCGAGTATGACCCTTTCAGTACATGAGAACAAGATACTCAGAATCACCCTGGTGCAGATAATAATAAGAAGGACCTTGTGGGTACCATCTAGATTACATGAAGCTCATGAAGTTAAGATGTATTACTTTATATCAGCCCCCTCTCTCCAGTGTTTTACATAAGAGATAATCTCGGGATTAGTCCTTGGTGTAACCTTTGTTTATACCTACAATAGGGGTGTGTGGCACTACACTCTGTTTAGGGTTCTTTGTTGGCATGACAACCTCCCGATTGGATTACTTTGGTGTATATAAGGGGCTGACTTGAGGCCCTTTCACCCCTTACCTTTTGCCTTTTGGTTCCTCAGCCTTCAGCTTTTGGCTCCCGTGCGGCTTTTGGCTTTTGGCTTTGGTCTTTTGCTCTTTGGCCTTTTGCTCCATCTTCTAGTGCTGTGGAAGAGCTTTTGTACTATTAAAAGCCATTTTTGGAACTGCACCGACTTCGTGAGTTTTCATCTGTTCTCCCGGCGTCCTCGGAGGTAGAAGACAACCTCTGTCCTGACACTGTCGGGGACCCGGCGTTCCCCGACAGGGGGAACTCCTATGATAAGAAATTTCATTTTGAAGGAAATAAAGATGATAAGCTGATGACAAGAAGATAAAACTGTGACACAGATTTTTTTTTTAATTTGAAATTATTACGTAGACAAAGAATAGCCTGAGGGCATGAGGATGTGGCTTACCTGTAGAGCACTTCCTTTCCACATTCAGAATATAAAATGTTTAAAAAATACAAACAATTTAAGTACTTACAGCACTCAGGCTAAGTTAAGATCTTTCCTTCTGCACCCCTTGAGACCTAATTACCTACGATATTGTGTTAATCAGTTAATATAATTATCACTTACCTTCTGGGAGTCAGTATATGTGTATTAATCATTTTCATGTCCCCAAGCAGCTAGAACTGGGCCTGACACTTGAAACCAGAAGGGATAGGTTTGATTCAACAAAACTTTAGCTCAAAGAAGATCAAATCTCATGAGAACAGTGACAGTGGGTGGAACTGTCTGGTGAGATGAGTGTTAGTAGAATTGTAGTTCTTCTCAGGGTGAAGTCAAATAGTAGATGACCTCTAAATCTTTGTCCAGTGAGAAGATGGTTTCAGCTCTACTACCAGAGAATATCAGGAATCTCTCTTGACAATTACTGGCTTCTACACCAATATCTTTCTCAGATCAGAGGAATGCAGGAGATTAAAGGGAGAAAGAAAACACAGCTGCAAGGAAGAACTCACTTTTTTTACGGTGTCCTTAGTGAGTTCTCAAATGTTTTCTTAGAACAAGACCAGGTGCCTGTTAGGTCAGTAATAGGGCAAGCAGGGCAGTTCTGTGAGTTACGAATACAACTTAAAATAATTCTCTAGAAAGTTGCTTCTGGTTCAAATATGCCTGTCTTGAAGTCCTCATCTTGCCTACCAACCAAACCACCATGTCAAAATTTATAAACAAAGAACTGAGAAACTGAAATCAAGGAACTGAGAGAATGGCTGCATTGTGTGGATCCAGGAAACACTATCAGCCTCATAACCATGAGAATGCTGAGCTGTGGTCTTGAGCAATGCACAGTCTCTACAGCTGACCAGGGTGATTTTGATAGGACAGGAATGTTGGACAGATAAAGTGCTCCAAAGGGAGAGGGGGAGAGAGATCAATAGCATAATAGCAAGAGCTATTTCAAAACCAGTTTCAAAACCTGATGATATTTTAGGTGATCATACTTGTTAAGCTGTTTTGAGGACAGTTATCATAACCTTAGTCTTGACTGGATAGGAGACTCAACCTCAATACATAGCTTTATTGTTTTTCTAGATAGAAAATAACTTGACATAACTTTCTCTCCTAAATTCTAGTCACTGGGAAACTGATATATTTCACTGTCACTCACCCAGGACTGTTCAACAGTTCTGCAATGAGGAGGAGAGATAAAGGGCAACAGTTCTGCAATGAAGAGGAGATAAAGGGCAATTGGATAATGGGGAGTTGATAGGACATCAAAGGCCAGAGGTGCAGACAGCAGAAAAGAAGGCAGTGAGCACGCATCAGAGTCAAGTGCAGACCTCTCCCACCTGCCTATTTTTATGCCTGCTCTTAGCTGCTTGTGTCACAGCCTTGAGGCCATCAGTGCCAAGTGTACCAAAAAGCCTATTTGGAGATTTCCCTCTAATGACTGATACAATGAAAGACAAGTTCTTCAAGTAGCTAAATAAAAGGGCATATGCAACTGCTTCATAATTAAGAAAGCATAAATGTCTCTCCCACAATTGTGTAGACTTCAAGGGTTACTAGAGAGAAATTTCTATGATTAAGAAACGCTAAGAAGGGAGTGCAAAGAGATGGTATAGCTGGGAAGAACTTGCCTGGCACACACCAACCTGGGTTTAATTCCCAACATCCTCATCGTACACCAGGAGTGATCCTTGAGTACAGAGCCAGGAGCAAGCCCTAAGCACTGCTATGTGTGGCCCCAAAACAAATGAACACATTTTTTTTTTTAAAAAGAAGCAATTAAAAGAGTTTCGGAGTAGCAGGCTCATTGGGTCCTGCCAAACACCTAATACCTCCCCGTCTGCCCCAACATGGATTAAAGATCCATGATATTTCTTTTCCTGTTAGCCTTCTTTTGCATATTTATTTAATAAGTCATCTGGAACCGGAACCATAGTCTAGAGGGTAGGGCGTTTGCCTTTCATGCAGCTAGACCCGGTTCAATCCCCGCATCCCATATGGTCCCCAAGCACCTCCAGTAGTAATTGCTGAGTGCAGAGCCAGGAGTAACCCCTGTGCATCACCGGGTGTGACCCAAAAAACAAATAATAATAATAATAAGTCATAAAATGTCATCTATCTCCTTTTGACATATACATTTTATATTTGCAAGGAAAAAAATAAGATGAGAGAAAGAAACTTCCCCTCCTTCCTAAGGCATCTGAGAAGAATGACAATTTGGGTTCAGAGGTGGTGAGTTCTGGGGATTCAGACAGCTTCAAGGTGATTTGGTCAGAAGCCTCCCAAAATAGGCCACACACCGAAATGTTCTTGTTTTCTAATAGTTTCTCAGGTTCCAACCACTGATAGTCACAAAAGTGATAGGGCAAGATTTTCTTTCCATGGAGAGAAGGTCTCAACGTACAGCTAAAGCACAGGGCTGCCATCTCCCCACTCCTGGTAGCTACAAACCTTGAAGGCTCTGCCACAGTGAGGTACCTAAAGGAAGCTAGAGCCAGCCACGCTACCCTTGGGCCCTCTGCACAAGTGACCATCCAGGACACCCAGAAGTCCAGTTTCTCTCCTCCACACAAGTTCCATGCCACTTGGTCCTTGAAATAAGGCAACCCTGGTCAATAGTCTCAGCAGTGCAGAGTAAGAAGACAGTGGCCTTCCCTCTAGGCTGTTGACTCACTCTCAGACCCAACCAGCAAAATGTTTCCTTACCCTGAAAGTCTTTGCTGTCCCTCTCCCAAAACCCAAGTACTCAATTTGAATGCTTAGAAAGAAAAGGAAAACAAAAGAGAATTTGGATAATTGTGGTTAGGATAAGAACTTTTGAGCCATCTGGCCAGAGTGTTTAGAAGACTCAGTGGGCCTAAAGAATATATTGGATTCCAGGAAGATGTATGCGAACGCACATTCCTTTAGACCACAGATTACCAAGGTTTTGTTTGTTTTCTTAGAGCCAGTAATGTGTGGGAAGAGGTCATCCCTTTGCTGGAGACCAAAGAAGGGCTTTTAAGGTCAAGCAAGACAAATGAGGGAATAGAAGACCACATCTGCTCATAAGAATAACATAGCTAATAAATTGCCATTCCCAACCAGTAGGAAGCAGTCAACAATACTCTGACCAGTGCTCCCAGTGACCTCACAACTTACCAAGTCTTGTAATGGACCTCATGACCTCACAAGGGGCCTGACTGGTGGTGTAAGTCAGTATAGCCAACAAGATAGTAGAGGGAATGGGGAGGCCATTGAGGCCATGTTAATCTGTCAAGCGCAAATCCTTTCTAAGGAGTAGCCCTCGCTGGCATTGAGGTGTGCAAGCATGTCAGAAGCAGGCTCCTCTTTGACAGTTCCTGTAGCTACAGTTCCAATAGGAATTATAACTGCAGTTGTATGTAGATCCTTGTTATGTTATTATATTATTTCTATTGATTAGCTATCATTTTTCTAACTTTCTTTGGTGATGTGCAGAATTCATCTACAACCCATAGCTGTATAAGACAAGATAAATATTCAGAAAATGACACATAGCCAGTAGGGGTTTGAGTCTTTCATGAATGAAAGTTTACTTTAGAGATTTTTTTTGAAAAATCAGCACAATATTGTATGAGAAACTGAGACTCTGAGCATCAAGTCAGGATCTTACGAACTAGCTGGGGCCAGAGATGAGAACTAGAAACTCTTGTGAGGTCCAGTTCAATCTACCATGCCCTCAAAACTGCCTAGCTAGTCACCAACTCCTTAACCTTGAGCTCTTCTGCTTTTCTGTTCTTAAAGTCAGCTGGGTTTATTATTTAAGCTTTCATACTTTTTAATGTCTTCACTGGAGTGAGAGAGAGTACAGCCCAGAGCCAGGAGTAAGCCCTGATCTCTCTCTCTCTCTCTCTCTCTCTCTCTCTCTCTCTCTCTCTCTCTCTCTCAGGTATATATCTCTCTCTCTCTTTCTCTTTCTCTCTCTCCTCTCTCTCTCACATGCACACACACGGTCACACAAAGGAACAAATGCATGGGATTGTATGGAATGCTGAGAGAATAAGCAAGTAGCCTAGGAAGGAGGAAGCATGGGCATCATTTCTACCAGGGGGTCGTTCCAGGCGCAGATGGTGCTCTTCCCATGGTGCTCTACCATGCATCTGATTCTGACTCAAGTTGAGGCCCCATCCTCCTACAAAAAACTTTTCCCGATCTCCTCAGAGCAATGTCTCAATCTTTCAAATCCTCGCAGTGTGTTTAAATCACTCGTTAACTCTCCAGCTAGATCAGTCTCCCTACCTTGGCTGAGCATTAGAATTACTGCAGAGCTTAAAACTTCCCCTGCGTAGGCTAACACCTTTACTCCAAGACCTTAATAGCACCAGCACTCAGGTCATTTACAGGCATAACTTCGTTGAATGTCTCTGAGCTAATATGTAAACTATTTGAAGATATAAATGCCTGTAAGTGGCCTGGTAAGTTAGTATAGTGGGTAGGGACCCTTGCCATCCACCTAGTGGACCCAGGCTCAATCCCGTCATCCCTGAGTACCACCTGGAGTGAAACGTGAGCACCAGGCCAGGAGTAAGCTCTGAGTAGAGCTGGGTATGGCTCAAACTTCCTCCCACCCAAAAAGAGAAAGAAATGTACAAGTAAGATTGCTTAAATAATTGTCAAATTCCAAAGTAAATAAAAATGAAAGCTATTATACAAAATTGAAAATCCAAGGTGGTAAGGACAGAATATTTAATCTTTCTAGGTGAGGAAACCTGAATAGAATTGCACATTTTTTATTAAAACTATAGCTTTTGAATATTTTTTAATGTTAATAAATGGCATTGTTGTTTTAAATTTCTATTTTTTTTGTTTTGTTTTTTGGGCCAAACCAGGATGTGCTTGGGGCTCTGCACTCAGGACTCTGCACTCTTGGTGCCGTTCTGGGGATCATAAGGGATGCTGGGAATCAAACCCATGTTGGGCACATGCAAGGCAATGTTTTGCATACTCTACTATGATTCCATCCCCTAAATTTAATTTCCTAATTGTTTATTATTGATATACAAATAGGAAGCTTTTAATTGATTTTATATTCAGTGACATTGACAACATATAAATTCAATTTAACATTTTGAGTTTTATGCATGCACAACCATAAAATCTTAAAATAATGATAATTTTTTCCTGTTAAAAATATTTATACCTTTGAGCCAGAGCAATACTAAAGCGGGTAAAGTGCTTGTCTTGCATACAGGAACTGAATTCTGTCCTTGGTTCCCATATTATCCTCTGAACACTTTCAGCAGTGATCCCTGAGTGCAGCACCAGGAGCAAGCCCTGAGGACAGCCAGGTATAGTCCCAAAAACTGAACAAAGAAGAAAATATTTATGACTTTTATTTCTCTGTCTTGATTTTCTCTGACTAGGCACTTGGTATATCATCTAAGTGTTAGTGAAGAGTTTCACTCAAATTCAGGAGCCAAACATTCAGTAGTTCACCATTTCAATACATATCTATGATATGTATTAAAGATATTTTATAGGTATTCAGCTTTATTGTCGAACACACTCTTTTGCATTTTTGTTATTAAATTTCTCTCTTTATAATGAGTAGTGAGTACAAAGGCTACTTTATATTGATAGAGATTTGCGTAAGAGCATGTAACTGAAGCAGGCAGTGATGGAGTTGGCTTGATTCCCATGGGTCATGGGCTTCATCAGCTTCACCTGCCATTCCAGGTGAGATGAGAACAAAGCTCAGCTCTGTTGTGCTGCCTGGGTCATTTTCCAGATATTTACATTTCTAAGCTTCAGTTCCTTCACCAATGAAAGGAGCTGACAAAGCTTGCTACTCATGACAGCACCAGGAGTACAACAGAAGACACTCATGGGGTTAATGCTGTTGGATTTAGGAAGCCAAGAAGGACTCCTAGATGGCAGGGTAGTAGGTTTTATCAGCTTGTCTTTTTGTGTTACTCTCCAACAATTCTCTACAGTGCAGTAAATGAGTTGTTTGTTCTCATATTGGCAGGCGAGATGCAATGTTAATCATTGTCTTGGAAGGAAAGCCCTAAAAAGAGAGGGGAGTAGACTTTATTTCTGGTCACTGATAAGAGCAACAGCATTCTCTCAATCGTGGGACATGGTGACAAAAACTAACCATCAAAAAACATGCCTGAAAAGAGAGTTGAAGCTGGGGCTGCCTCCCCACTTCGGCTGCCTCCACAAAGGCCTGACGGCCCCACCCTCAACTGCTGCTAAGGCTCTCGGCCTGACACTAGGCACTGAGGCACAGGGCACCTGCCCGCCCCTGTGCTAGGCTGGATGGGGTGTCCTGGAAGGGGGACAGGTTTTGTTCCTTGCCTGCTCCCCACCACAGACTCTCAGAGGCCGAAAACCTTGCACAACACAACCACAGTCATCCTCAAGGTTCAGACTGCACAACTAGGCACAGCCTGATCCCCATGGCGCCCGGTATAAAGCACCCGCCTCAATAGCTCAAAATCTTGTATACCACAAACATGTGGGGAGTCAGAGGTTAGGTAAGACAGAGAAGGGAACAGTGTGCTAATAATTGTTGAAAATGACAATATCAGCCAAGAACTGAGCATTGAATATAGGTAAAAAAGATACACATGATAACCTCTAAATGTATGTATTGCAATCCACAATGTGAAGAAAATGAAGAGAGAAAAAGAGAGAGATATAGAAAGAGAGAGAGGAAAAGAAAGAGAGAAAAGAGATAAAGAATCTGCCATAAAGGCAGTCTAGGGAGGGGGAGGGAAGTGGGGGACACTGGTGGTGGGAAATGGGCACTGGTGGAGGGATGGGTGCTGGAACACTGTATGCCCGAAACTCAAACATGAACATCTTTGTAGTTGTTAAAAATAATTAATTAAATTTATATATTTTTTATGCATATTATATATATATATCTGAAAAAAAAATATATATATATATATTTGCTCGAGCGGGCACCAGTAACATTTCCATATGTCCTGGTCTCATGGTAGTAGAGCCCAAGGGCATCTGCTTGCTCCAGGAACATAAAGAGCCTCAAACCATTCCATCAGGTCATGGGTATGAAGTCTATAATTGTTACTGGCATTTGGCATATCAAATACGACACGGGTAGCTTACCAGGCTCTGCCATGTGGGTGGCATACTCTTATAATCACCAATATAATGCAATATGTTAACTAAACCCAAACTTGAAAACATTTTGCTCTTGCAAAAACTCATTTTTAGCAGTGGTTCTTCTATCAGTTTATTACTACCAGTGAGCAATATCCCTTCTTATCCATAAGGGATAAGAAGGTTACGTAGGGGTCAGAACTGGTATATTATAGTCACCTAAAAAGATACTGGTTTCTAAGAAGACATTTGAGCCTGGGATACAAATTGCTAGCACACCACTACAGAGTTCATTGCTATTATTTTATTTATTATTATTATTATTATTATTATTATTATTATTATTATTATTTTGCTTTTTGGGTCACACCTGGTGAAGCTCAGGAGTTACTCTTGGCTCTGCACTCAGGAATTACTCCTGGTGGTGCTCAGGGGACCATATGGGATGCCGAATCGAACCCAGGGCCGGCACAGGCCGTAAAGCGTGTAAAGCAAATGCCCTACCCACTGGGCTATAGCTCCGGCCCCCATTGCTATTATTTTTTAATTGTTCTACCTTGAGGGGCAGGAGGTGTTGCAAGTGTGGCTGCGGTGCCCAGCTGCGTCACAGCAGGTGGCAGAGAGGAGACAGGCTTGTCTACACCCCCAGGGCTCTGCCCTGTGGGCCCTGAATGTTTTGTGGTCTGACATAGGAAAAGACTGGGCCCCCTGGGATGAACCCAGAGCCACTGCAGAGGCATGACAAGCTACCCAAGGTGTATTCAATATGCCAAAAACAGTAATAATTATGGACCTCATTCCCAATGAATGAAGAAGTTACGGCACCTGCCCGAGCAAACCAATGGACAATGGGGAAGACAAGTGACAAGTGACAAGTTTCTACATAATTGATTTGTTCTCATCATTTTCTTTTCATGTATAACTTAAATTCTATGTCTATTTCTCTTGCTCATGAGACATGTCATAAATTTCAGTGACTTAAGTAGAAAAGTTCTTCTAACTCCTTTGTAAAATAATAACATCATATGAAGTACATCCCATGCTGCCCTTCTTTTAAAAGACACAAAGAGAGATAGACCCTTCACATCCATTAGAAGAATGATCAGAAAAATAGTAAAAGACTATTGTCAGTAAATATGTGAAAAAATTGGGCCCCTGTGCACTGATACTATGTGAGTAAAATAGGGCAGGCACTGTGGGAAACAAGAGGGCAGATTCTCAAAAAATTAAACCCAGGGATCTCCAAAGAATTCCACAATTCCACTTTGAGTATATGCCAGAAGAATCAAAAGCACTCTTTCAAATAAATTTTTTATTATTGATAGTAATATTATTCATAATAATCAAAAGGTAGACACAACCCAGGTGTTCATTGACAGATGGCTGATAAACAAATGTGGCACACCTCATAGTAGCATATTATTCAGCCATTAAAAAAGAAGGACCTAGTGAATATTGAGGATATTATGCTACATGAAGTCAATCACAAAAAAATACAAACATTGTATGAGTCTTCCTAAATAGTTTATCAGGGTCAGCAAAATTTGTAAAGACAAAGAGCAGAATAGTTGTTGGCAGTACTAGGGGGGCAGAAATGGGAAATTATTATTTAATAGGCACAGAATTTCTGTTTAGGAAAATGGATAAATTCTGGAAATTGATCGTGGTGATGTTTGCACAATGTTGTGGGACGACTTAACACCACTGAACTGAATACTCAGAAACGGTCAGGGTGGGCATAAAGCTTTAGGGCATACTTTAAACCACAATTTTAAAAATGCACAAGTAGGAAGCAGCTTAGGAAGAGGGTAAGTGATCAGACGGGTGGGACACTTGGTACATGGAAGTTTGAGTCTCATACCAAAGAAGGCAAGATATCACAGACACATGTATGGGAACATGGAAACATGTTGCCTCTAAAACGGCTCTTCTTGCATCAACCAAGTAAAGAATACATGGGGACGTATTCCTGTGACTTAAAACAGAGACGTGTGCTTCTGATATCTCTGTTTACTTCTCATCTCAAAGAGTCCTTCCTGTTCTCAAAAAGAAATGTTTTTTGCATATCTTTCCATGTGGTCTGAATTTGAGAAATGTGGACTTATGATGGACAAAAATTAAAGGGCCAACGCTACTCTTAGAAAAGGTATTTTTAAAAACAAAGTCCCACAATCCAGGGTCTTTCTCCTAAACTAGCTTTCACACTTCAAGGTTACTAAAAGTACTCTACCTCAGAATTGCCCTTGGGCACCCTGTTCACCTGTGTTTCTCTCACTCCGCCCCAGGCCAAGTCTCTGCACTACTTCCTCGGCGCACAAAATCTGGGGAATGATTTAACCTTGGCATGTTCTTTGCTTAACATTAAAATCTAGGGCCCCACTTCAATGGACTTGAGTCAAACTTTCCGTAAGGGCTTTGGAAAAAGCATTTGGTAACTAAATATCTCGTGTGGTTTTGTGGTG